>CAUYLG010016502.1:0-86888 GCA_963573385.1 Cacajao melanocephalus
TACCCCCGGGGGCAAAATTGGTTCAACCCCCAACCCGCGCCCCCCCCCCCCCCCCCCCCCCCCCCCGCCATCCGTCTGTAAAAAAGAAAAAGAAAAAGAAAGCCGAGGCTCAGGAAAAACAATCCTTTTGCTTAAACTGTTCCTTGCCTTCTTTCCCAATCCCATAGATTCAGATGTCAAGTGGCCCCCTGAGCCACTGCCTCTTCTTTTCTTTGTGATGTCCTTGGCTTTCTGGTACAATTTTGTGCATTTACTTGTTTTATTGCTCAGCTCCTTGCTCTAAGAACAACCATCCTCAGCTGGAGTGATTCATGATGACTCCCCAGGAGAAAAAACTGGTTTTCAGGTAGGGGAAAACAAAACTTAGATATTGTGGTCTTCCAAAGCCAGCTCTATCAGATAATATCTTATTCCTAAGTATTTAGTTTCTGCCTTTAGGGAGATATTAAGTGTAATTAAACTGAAATTAATTTAGTTGATTTAAATTCAATTTTAGAATAATTTGGGTTTTCTCCTAAGGAGGCTGATAATGAACAACAACAACAACAAAAAAACTGACAATGCGGGGCTCAGTGGCTCACGGCTGTAATCCCAGCACTTTGAGAGGCCAAAGTGGGCAGATCTCTTGAGGTCAGGAGTTCGAGACCAGCCTGGACAACATGGCAAAACCCGGTCTCTACTAAAAATACAAAAATTAGCTGGGTGTGGTGGCCTGTGCCTGTAATCCTAGCACTTTGGGAGGCTGAGGCATAAGGATCACTTGAGCCTGGAGTTCAAGACCAGCTTGGAGAACACATAGTGAGACCTCCCATCTCTAAAACAAAACTTTTTAAGAATTAGCTGGTCATACTTCTGTGTGCCTGCGACAGTCCCAGCTACTCAGGAGGCTGAGGTAGGAGAATAGCTTGAGCCCAGGAGGTTGAGCCATGATCATGCCACTGCACTTCAGCCTGGGCAACAGAGTGAGACCCTGTCTCCAAAACAAACAAACAAACAAACAAACACAAAACAAACAAAAACTTGTTAGGAAGAATGGCTTTAGAAAAATAAATAAGACGGGAAAAAAATTGTGCTTTTTATCCTCTGGGGTGTGAGTGAGGAGGTCACTCAAGCGTTTGGAATATCACCAGCGTTTCTTGTGAAAAAAATTATTCTAGAAGCCTGTAGAGAGCTGAGTGGAAGGGAAAACAGTATCTGGAGAGCAGGAAGAGAGGCCTCTGCGGCCTTTCAAGAGGGTGGCCTGGCTATATCGGTGAAAATATGAAGCTGGTCCGAAGGGCTGATAAACATTTGTACAAGTTTAGTCAAACGTACTCTGAGCAACACAAAATCCAAACAACCTAGCAGATTGGGCAAAGCTTTAAAAATTCGGTATCACCCAGTGGTAGTAAAGATGTTACAGGGAAACAGGGCAGGCACGGTGGCTCATGCCTGTAATCCCAGCACTTCAGAAGGCCGAGGCCGCTGAATAACCTGAGGTCAGGAGTTCGAGACCAGCTTGGACAATATGGTGAAACCCCATCTCTACTAAAAATACAAAAATTAGCTGGGTGTGGTGGTGGGTGCCTGTAATCCCAACTACTCAGGAGGCTGAGGATCACTTGGGCTGGGCACGGTGGCTCATGCCTGTAATCCCAACAATTTGGGAGGCTGAGGCAGGTGGATCAAGAGGTCAGGAGATCGATACCATCCTGGCTAACATGGTGAAACTCCGTCTCTACTAAAAATACAAAAAATTAGCCAGGTGTGGTGGCACGCGCCTCTAGTCCCATCTACTCAGGAGGCTAAGGCAGGAGAATCACTTGAACCTGGGAGGCAGAGGTTGCAGTGAGTTAAGATCATGCCACTGCACTCCAGATTGGCAGACAGAGTGTCTCAAAAAAAAAAAAAAAATTAAAAGGATTGCTTGAACCTTGGAGGTGGAGTTTGCAGTGAGCTGAGATTGCACCACTGCACTCCAGCCTGGGCAACAAGATCAAAACTCTGTCTCAAAAACTAAATACATACATAAGACGTTATAGGGAAACAGATGCTCACACACAATGTTAGTGCATGAGATCATGCAAGCTTTTTGGATGGAATCTTGACATCTAATAAAACTTTCTTTTTTTGAGACAGGTCTGGCTCTGTTGCAAAAGCTGGAGTGTAATGGTGCAATCATAGCTCATTGTAGCCTCTATCTCGGGTTCAAGCAATCCTCCCACAGGAGCCTTCCACATAGCTGGGACTACAGGCATGTGCCACCATGCCTGGCTAATTTTTATATTTCTTGTAGAGATTGGGTCTCGCCATGTTGCCCAGGCTGCTCTCAAACTCCTGGGCTCAAGCAATCCTCCCGCCTTGGCCTCCCCAAGTGCTGGGATTACAGGCACATGGTACCTTGCCTGGCCTGCATCTACTAAAACTGAAAATGCTCATATGGGCTGGGCATGGTGGCTCATGCCTGTAATCAGAGCACTTTGGGAGGCCGAGGCAAATGGATCACGAAGTCAAGAGATCGAGACAATCCTGGCCAACATGGTGAAACCCCATCTCTACTAAAAATATAAAAATTAGTTGAGTGTAGTGGCGGGTGCTTGTAGTCCCTGCTACTCAGGAGGCTGAGGCAGGAGAATCGCCTGAACCCAGGAGGCAGAGGTTGTAGCAAGCTGAGATCGTGCCACTGCACTCCAGCCTCGCAGCAGAGCAAGACTCCATCTCAAAAAGTTTTTAAAGTACGTATGAATTTTCCTTTGAACCAGCTGTGAATAAACTTGTAAATATATGCAAAGAAGTGACAGTAAAATGTCTGTGCAGTATTGTTTATGATACAAAACTGGAAATGCTTGTCCACCCATCCATAGGAATAGAGGCAGTTATGCTATGCCATAATCTATAAATTGCTATTTGATCTTAAAGGAGGTAGATCCATTTGTGCTCATGTAAAAAATAACCTTCAAGATAAAAAGAGGAAGCAAAAGCTAGTCAGGCATGCTGGCAGGCACCTGTAATCCCAGCTACTAAGGAGGCTGAGGCAGGAGAATCGCTTGAACCCAGGAGGCGGAGGTTGCAGTGAGACGAGATCGTGCCATTGCACTCCAGCCTGGGAGACAGAGGGAGACTCCATCTCCAAAAAACAAAAAAAAAAACAAAAAAAAAAACCAGGAAGTGATATATAAAATGGCATGTATTATAGGAACCAATTCGTGTCAATCTATAATAGCACATAGATATGCAGATACATGCAAATATGCAAATCATTTCCTGGAAAGAAAGAATCAGAACTTGTTGAGGAATGCTTTGGAAAGAAGGCACCAAGAAAGGAAAGATTATTTTTGGAGATGAATATATAATATGGATTTATGTAATATATGTGAGATGTAACATCTATTTCTTGGCCAGGCACTGTTACTCACGCCTATAATCCCAGCACTTGTGGGAGGCCAAGGCGGGAGGGTTTCTTGAGCCCAGGAGTTCAAGACCAGACTGGGCAATGTCAGGAGACCCCATCACTACACACAAAAAAATAGCTGGGTATGGTATTGCATGCCTGTAGTCCCAGCTACCTGGGAGGCTGAGGTGGGAGGACTGCTTGAGCCCAGGAGGTTGAGGCTGCAGTGAGCTCTGATTGTGCCATTACACTCTGCCTTTGCTGACAGAGCAAAAACCCTGTCTCTAAAAAAGAGGAGACTGGGCACAGGGGCTCATGACTGTAATCCCAGCACTTTGGGAAGCCAAGGTGGGTGGATCACCTCAGGTCAGGAGCTTGAGACCAGCCTGGCAAACATGGTGAAAACCCATCTCTAGTGAAAATACAAAAATTAGCTGAGCATGGTGGCGTGTGCTTGTAATCCCAGCTACTCAAGAAGCTGAGGCAGGAGAATCACTGGACCCCAGGAGGTGGAGACTGCAGTGAGCCAAGTGCTGCAATTACAGGCATGAGCCATCGTGTTTGGCCACATAAAGGTTTGGGTGCAAGAGTACATCTGGTTATAGACTACAGAAGCGTAATCCCCTAACCCCATTAGATGTTATTTTATATGTAGGAAAAGGCTTGGACCAGGGTCTTCGTTTTGTTTTGAGACAGGGTCTTGCTCTATCACCCAGGCTGGAGTGCAGTGGCGCGATCACAGATCACTGCAGCCTCAACCTCCCCAGGCTAAGGTGATCCTCTTGCCCTGGTCACCCAAAATTCTGGGATCACAGGCATGAGCCACCGTGCCCAGATTCATTTAAGGAATATAGTGACTCGGGCAAGAGACACAGGGTGCCCTGTGCTCTATCCTGTTTTGCCTTCACAGCCTCTTTCTGGAGAGCTGGAGAAATATGTCCCGGAGTCAGGGGCTTTGCGAAATTAGGCTGGAAATCAGGAATGAACAAACCTGGCTTAACAACTGTCACTTTCTCTCACATTGCCCTGACAAAATACCACAGACTAGGGGGCTTAAACAGGACAGGAGGATGGAACGAGACTTTTTTCTTGACATGGAGTTTCGCTCTTGTTGCTGAGGCTGGAGGGCAATGGCGCGATGTCGGCTCACCGCAACTTCCGTCTCCCAGGTTCAAGCAATTCTCCTGCCTCAGCCTCCTGAGTAGCTGGGATTACAGATGCCTGCCACCACGCCTGGCTAATTTTGTATTTTTAGTAGAGACGGGTTTTCACCATGTTGGCCAGGCTGGTCTTGAACTCCTGACCTCAGGTGATCCACCCACCTTGGCCTCCCAACCTGATGGGATTACAGGCATGAGCTGTTGCCCTCAAGCATGGGCAACAAGAGCAAAACTCTGTTTCCAAAAAAAAAATGTTGGTGGACGCCTGTCCCAGCAACTCAGGAGGCAGAGGCAGGAAAATCACTTGCAGACAGGAGGTAGAGGTTGCAGTGAACCAAGATTGCGCCACTGCACTCCAGCCTGGACAAAAGACTCCATCTCAAAAGTAAATAAAAAGAAAAGGCTGGTCGCGGTGGTTCACGCCTGTCATCCCAGCACTTTGGGAGGCCGAGGTAGGCGGATCACCTGAGGTCAGGAGTTTGAGACCAGCCTGACCAACACGGAGAAACCCCGTCACTGCTAAAAAACACAAAATTAGCGCGGTGTGGGGGCGCATGCCTGTAATCCCGGCTACTCGGGAGGCTGAGGCAGGACAGTCGCTTGAACCTGGGAGGCGGAGGTTGTGGTGAGCCAAGATGGCGCCATTGCACTCCAGCCTGGACGACAAGAGCGAAACTGTATCTCAAAAAAAGTAAATAAAAAGGAAATACTAAATTGATGAACATGCAGATATGGTAACAGTCCAGAAACAGGGGCAGAAAGGAGACATGGCAACGTCTTTACTGTGGTTTTCTAGGGAAGTAGGAGGTATCTGCGCGGCCCACAAACAGGCTTCAGCGTAGCCTTACGTGTTCGTTTCATTTAAAAAAACAACTTCCACTACGAACTATGGTATGGCGTTTCCTCAAAAAATTAAAAACAGAACTACCAAATGACCCAACGCTTTCACTTCTGCTTTATACCTAGCAGAATTAAAATTACTGGAGACCGGCCTGGGCAACACAGTCTTTACAAAAAGTAATAATACATTTAAAAAAAAAAAAAAAGAAAGAAAGAAAGCCAGGCACAGTGGCTTACACCTGTAATCCCAGCACTTTGGGAAGCTGAGGAGGGAAGATCAGTGGAGCCCAGGAGTTCGAGTCCAACCTGGGCAACAGAGCAAAAACTCATCTTTACTAAAAATGAAAATAAAAATCAGTTAGGCATGGTGGTACCTGCTTGTAGTCCTAGCGACTCCAGAGGCGGAGGTGGGAGGATCTCTGGAGCAAAGGAGTTGGAAGCTGCAGTCAGCTATGATCGCACCACTGCACTCCAGTCTGGGTGACAGAACAAGACCCTGTCTCTAAGCAGAAAAGACCATGGTTTCTAATTCTAACAGCAAAGTGCATCCTCAGGTTATTCCTGTGGAGGATCGTATACCTGAAACTGTGACAACTGAAAAAAATGGCGTTAAAAACAAGGGAATTCCAGCCAGGCATGGTGGCTCTCACCTGTAAACCTAGCACTTTAGGAGGGCCGGGCGGGCGGATCACCCAAGGTCAGGAATTTGAGACCAGCCTGGCTAAAAAATACAAAAATTAGCTGGGCGTGGTGGCAGGTGCCTGTAATTCCAGCTACTCAGGAGGCTGAGGCAGGAGAATCCCTTGAATCTGAAGGTAGAGACTGCAGTGAGTGGAGATTATACCACTGCACTGCAGTCTGGACAACAGAGCAAGACTCAGTCTCCAAAAAAAAAAAAATTCAACAAATTGGTTAGGTTCAGAAAATGCAATCACTTTACAAAATCACAGCCAATACAAAGGGAGCATGATATCTCCATAGGCAAAGGATCACCGTTTAGAAATCATGAAAATGGGCTGGGCCCGGTGGCTCACGCCTGTAATCCCAGCACTTTGGGAGGCCGGGGCAGGTGGATCAGGAGGTAAGGAATTCGAGACCAGCCTGAAAAACTGGGTGAAAGCTGGTCTCTACTAAAAATACAAAAATTAGCCAGGCGTGGTGGTGCGCGCCTGTAATCCCAGCTACTCAGGAGGCTGAGGCAGGAGAACTGCTTGAACCCAGGAGGCGAACGTTGCAGTGAGCTGAGATCACGCCATTGCACTCCAGCTTGGGCAACAGAACGAGACTCTGTCTCAATAAAAAAAAAAAAATCAAGAAAACATCCCATTTATGTTAGTAATGAAGGGACTAAATACTTAAGAATCGAGTTACCAAGTCTGCAAGATCAGGATGAAAAGCTGTGATGGACACAAAGGAATTCTTGAATAAACAGGAGGACAACCCCTGTTCTCAGACAGGAAAGGTTGTCATTAACATGTCAATTCTTCCAGAAGCCTGTAAATTTAATGCAATCCCAGATACTGGGGAGGCTGAGGCAGGAGAATTGCTTGAATCTGGGAGGCAGAGGTTGTAGTGAGCTGAGATCACACCGCTACACTCCAGCTTGAGCAACAGAGCGAGACTGTCTCCCCTGCTCGATTTTTAGAGGATGTGCCAGTTCCAAAGTTTCAACCCAGCCATTCAACTCCTAGAAAAGTAGCCTAAATGTGGATACACATGTGTATACAAATCTGTGTCCAGCCACCCCTCAGTGTCCCCAGGGGATGAGTTCCAGGACCCCGAGTGGTACCAAAATCAGAACATGCTCAAATCCCTGGCATAAAATGGCACAGGATGGGTGCAGTGGCTCACACCTATTGTCCCAGCACTTTGGGAGGCTGAGGCGGGTGGATCATTTGAGGTCAGGAGTTCGAGATCAGCCTAACATGGTGAAATCCCATCTCTACTAAAATACAAAAAAATTAGCCAGGCGTGGTGGCACATGCCTGTAGTCCCAACTGCTCGGGAGGCTGAGGCAGGAGAATTGCTTGAACCTGGGAGGCAGAGGCTGCAGTGACCCAAGATTGCGCCACTGCACTCTAGCCTGGGTGACAGAGCGAGACTGTCTCAAAAATAAAATAAAATGGCATAGTATTTGCATATACACTACAATCTCCTGTGCACATTACTTTTTGACATAGAGTCTTGCTCTGTCACCCAGGCTAGTGCAATTTCGGCTCACTGCAACCTCCACCTGCTGGGCTCAAGCAATCCTCCCATCTCAGCCTCCCAAGTAGCTGGGACTACAGGTGTGTACCACCATGCTCAGCTAATTTTTGTGTTCCTTGTAGATATTGGGTTTCACCATGTTACCCAAGATGGTCTTGAACTCTTGGCCTCAAGTGTTCCTCCCACCGTGGATTCCCAAAGTGTTGGGATTACAGGCATGAGCCACCGTGCCTGGCCAGAAAAAAAGTTTAAATAAAGGCATTCTAAAAGATTTATTGTATAACATATTGACTATAGTTAGTATGTTGTATTCTTGTCCAAGCCCAGTGGCTCATGCCTAAACTCCCAGCATTTGGGGATGCCAAGGCGGGCAGATCACTTGAGCCCAGGAGTTTAAGAGCAGCCTGGGCAACAAAGCAAGACCCTGTCTCTACGAAAAATATAATAATCAGAGGCCAGGTGCAGTAGCTCATGTCTATAATCCCAGCACTTTGGGAGGCTGAGGCGGGCAGATCACTTGAGACCAAGAGTTCAAGACCAGCCTGCCCAACATGGCAAAACCCCATTTCTACTAAAAATACAAAAATTAGCTGGGCCAGGTGGCGGGCCTATAATCCCAGCTACTTGGGAGGCTTAGGCATGAGAATAGCTTGAACCTGGGAGGTGGGGTTTCCAGTGAGCCGAGATCATGCCACTGCACTCCAGCCTGGTGACAGAGTAAGACTGTCTCAAAAATAAAAAAAAAAATTGGCCAGGTGTGGTGGCTCAAGCCTGTAATCCCAGCACTTTGGGAGGCCAAGGTGGGCAGATCATGAGGTCAGGAGCTCAAGACCATCCCTGCCAACATGGTGAAACCCCTACTAAAAATACAAAAAATAGCTGGGCGTGATGGTGGGCACCTGTAATCCCAGCTACTTGGGAGGCTGTGGCAGGAGAATCGCTTGAACCCAGGAGGCGGAGGCTGCAGTGAGCTGACGTTGCACCACTGTACTCCAGCCTGGCGACAGAGACTCATCTCAAAAAAATAAACAGACAAAACTGACACATATATTAATGGCATGGATGAATCCCAAAGGCATTATGCTGAGAGAAAGACCCCTAACTCAAGAGCCTATACTAGCATCAACAGGCAAATGTCACCTATGGAGATAAAACTGGATGCGAAGCTGCCCAGTGACAGGGAAGGGGGAGATCAAGTGGGAAAAGCCATGAGGTGACCTGAGGTGACAGAGACATTCTCTGTCTTGAGAAGGATGTGGGCTGCAGTGCTATTTTCACTTCTCAAAATTCAAGCTGAACATTTAGGACCTGCATATTTCATATTCTACTCTCATTTTCAAAATAGAGGAGCAAGAGAGATTCCTAGGTAAGACAACCTTCAAAGTGCAAGTCAGTTTGTTTATTTATGTTTTGAGACAGAGTCTTTGTCACCCAGGCTGGAGTGCAGTGGCGCAATGGTGGCTCACTGCAGCTGTCGCCTCCCAGATTCAAGTGATTCTGCCTCAACCTCCTGAGCAGCTGGGACTACAGGCGCATACCACGCCTGGCTGATTTTTGTATTTATATTAGAGACAGGGTTTCACCCTGTTGGCCAAGGTGGTCTTGAACTCCTGACCTCAGGTGATCCACCCACCTGGGCGTCCCAAAGTGTTGGAATTACAGGCGTGAGCCACCGCACCTGGCCCAAAGCAGTTTATTTTTGAGACAGGGTCTCGCTCTGTTATCCAGGCTGGAGTGTAGTGACACAATCTCTGTTTATTGCAACCTCCGCCTCCTGAGTTCAAGCAATTCTCACTTCAGCCTTTCGAGTAGCTGGGACTACACGCACACGCCACCATGCCCTGGTAAGATTTTGTAAAAGTAGTCTTAATAGACACTATCGACGGGCATGGTGGCTCCTAGCACCTTGGGAGGCCGAGGTGGGTGGATCACCTGAGGTCAAGAGTTTGAGGCCAGCCTGGCTAACGTGGTGAAACCCCGTCTCTACTAAAATACAAAACGCAAAATTAGCTGGGAGTGGTGGCAGGCACCTCTAATCTCAGCTACTTGGGAGGCTGAGGCAGGAGAATCGCTTGAACCCAGGAGGTGGAGGTTGCAGCGAGCCAAGATCAAGCCATTGCACTCCATCCTAGGCAACAAGAGCAAAACTCCACCCCCACCAAAAAAAAAAAAAAAAAAAAAAAAACTAGACACTATCGGCTAGGTGTAGGGACTCAACACCTGTAATCAAGCACTTTGGGAGGCTAAGTGGGAGGGTCACTTGAAACCAGACTGGGCAATATAGTGAGACTGCATCTCTACAAAAATAAAAATTAGGCTGGGTATGGGGACTCATGCCTGTAATCCCACACTTTGGGAGGCTGAGGTGGGCTGATCCCTCAAGGTCAGGAGTTTGAGAAGAGCCTGGGCAACATGGTGAAACCCTGTCTCTACCAAAAATACAAAATTTAGCCGGGCACATGCCTGTAATCCTAGCTACTTGGGAGGCTGGTAGGAAGATCCCTTGAACCCAGGAGCTAGAGGCTGCAGTGAGCTGAGATTGCATCATTGCACTCTAGTCTGGGCAACAGGAGTAAAACTCCATCTCAAAATAAACACAGGTGGTACACTACTGTAGTCCCAGTATTCAGAGGCAGCGCATGACTTAAACACAAAACGTGGAGGTTGCCACGAGCCAAGATCGGGCCACTGCACTCCAGCCTGGGTGACAGACCAAGACCCTGTCTCAAAGAAGTAAAAAAAAAAAAAAAAAAAGACAATAAGTACACGAGCTCTTCTCCTTCTATTCATATACGGTGTGACCTTGTGAGGAGACAAGGACTCAGTTGCCTTAATCAAGGTGCCTGGGAATCCAGAAAAAGAAAACTCATTATACTCATTATATGCTTTAAAATGAATTTTTAGCTTAAAAAAGCAGCAAAAAGTATATTAAAAAAAAATTTTTGGCTGGGGGAACTTTACACCATCTGTCAAACTGAGCTGTTGCACTTTGCCGTGTGCGTTATCAGTCTTCAAAAAATAAGCTGAGATTCCCATTTTTGGTCCTTAGAAAAGTGATTCACGTGTTAAAATGAGAACGTCAGAAATGTGGAAGAAGATATATATTTAAGATCCGTCCATTAGGGGAGGGAAGGCATTTCTAAATAGGCTACAAAAGCTGGGTACAGTGGCTCATACCTGTAATGCCAGCACTTTGGGAGGCTGAGGCAGGAGGATCACTTGAGGTCAGAAGTTTGAGACCAGCCTGGCCAACATGGCGAAACCCTGTCTCTACTAATATATAAAAATTAGCTGGGCCTGGTAGTGCATGCCTGTAATCCCCATTGCTCAATCCTCGCTACCTGGGAGACTAAGGCAGGAAAAACTGCTTGAACCTGGGAGGCAGAGGTTGCAGTGAGCCAAGATTACACCACTGCACTCCAGCCTGGGTTACACAGCGAGACTCCATCTCACAAATAAATAAGCAGGGTACAAAAATCAAGAGTGACAAATAGAAATAAATTAACTTCCTAAAAATGGGGAGTCTCTGTATGGCAGAGCCAGGACGAGCCAGGATGACTGGGCAGGGGTAGTCATCCCAAATGCCCAGGGAGCTCCCAGCAAAGAGTCATGTGGCCTCCACAGAGAAGGGGTACATCCAGTGGTCACCAGACACATGAAAGTGTTATGTCACTATTAAAAAACACTGGCCTGGCACAGTGGCTCACACCTGTAATCCCAACACTTTGGGAGGCTGAGACGGATGCATCATCTGAGGTCGGGAGTTCGAGACCAGCCTGACCAACATGGAGAAACCCGTCTCTACTAAAAATACAAAATCAGCAGGGTGTGGTGGCGCATGCCTGTAATCCCAGCTACTTGGGAGGCTGAGGAAGGAGAATCACATGAACCTGGGAGACGGAGGTTGCAAAGAGCCAAGATTGCACCATTGCACTCCAGCCTGGGGGACAGAGCAAAACTGTCTCAAAAAAAAAAAATGCTAACAGAAGGCTGGGCACAGTGGGTCACATCTGTAATCTCAGCGCTTTGGAAGGCTCAGATGGGTGGATCACGTCAAGATTTTGAGACCAGCCTGGCAAACATGGCAAAATATCGTCTCTACTAAAAATATCAAAATTAGCTGAGCGTGGTGATAGGCACCTGCAATCCCAGCTACTCAGAAGGCTGAAGCAGGAGAATTTCTTGAACCTGGGAGGCAGAGTTTGCATTGAACCGAGACTGTCCCAGTGCACTGCAGCCTGAGCAACAGAGCAAGACTCTGTCTAAAAATAAATAAATAAATATTTGAAAAGGAAAAAAAAAAAACCCAACTAAAGAAGGGGTTTTGCCTGGGGACAGGGTGGCTGGGGCTCCAAGGGCAGCTCCGTGATGACTTCTCTTCTTGCTCCATCAGTTGCTACAGAGAGCTCTGTCCTCATGGTCACAGGATGGCTGCTCTGCTGCCAGGCGTCACGACCCACTCCAGACCAAAGGAGGGCCAGCAGCCATGGCAAAGTCTAGCCGAGACCGTTCCCTGAAAAGGCTTTCCTGGGACCGACACTATCGAGTTCCATCTGCTTGTCATGGGGATCAACCCATGTGACTCTGTTCTGAACAGACACAGACACACGGAGTATCTAGCTTCAGACACGTGCTAGCTTCAAACTCCGTGCAGGTCACCTTCAGCGTGGAGGAGTTTGATCCTGTCCAGCCTCAGCCAGAAGCCCCGTGCAAATCACGAGTCCCCACCCAGGGTGGTTTATAGGAGAGATTTATTTGAAGAAATATTACAACATATAAAAACTACATAAAGTCTTAATTTCCACTCATATAGTGGTAGATTTGATATAATGCATAATAAAAAACTTTTAAAATCCAGAATGCACAAAGTACTGCACAATTTGATCACTAAATCATTAGTTGATAAGCGAACCTCACACAACAGCTTCATGTCAGCCAAGGCCACAAACACCATGTACCACACATGTGAACGGACAGATTGACATGTTAAAAACACAACATCAGTGCATGTGGGGGATTCCTGGCTGCAGGAGGGCGGAACTAGTCCTTAGCAGCTTCTTCCTCCTTTATTTTAGCTGAAGGGAAATAAAAGGAGAAGTTACTCTGGGGAACATGCACGGTGTCGCTACTTGACAGGTGAGTGCAACAAACACAGTCCATCAGGAAAGGTTAATGCCCAGGCGCCAATGGCACAGCTGACCCAATCAGCGGCAGAGTGCTAAGGAGGTCATGGGGACTGAACGCTCCTCAAACCCTGAGGGTCCTAGACCCAGAGGCTGGAGTGAGCAGCTGAGGCAGTTGCCTGACAAGCCAGACCTACTGAGCAGGAGTGAGGGACGTGGCCCCAGGGCCTGTTCAGTAGCCAGCCCGACTACACACCTGCTGCGTGCAGCACGCCTGCTCTAGGCACTCGACACAGGCAACTCACTCAGTCCTCACAGCAGCCCCTTGAGAAAGATGGGGCCACCCCAGAGCCTAGAGCACTGGCTGGCGGCTGCCCCTGCATGTACCACCAGAGGGCAGTCAGGCCCCAGAGGAAGCCCAGCCTACCCCACCATACCTGAGGCACTCTCTCGGGCTTTGGCCAACACACAGAGCTTGATCTCCAAGCCGATGGCTTTGGCCAGGGGCGGCGGCACGGCATTGCCCACCTGCGGGAGGGGAGAAGGGCAACGCCTGATGTGGACAGCCAGGCCCAGGGGCAGGTGTGCTGCCAGCCCCTGCTCAGAAGGAGGACAACCTAGGCATTGTGCCCTGTGGGGAGGGGTTCTGGTCCTGCTCACATGGGCCCAAAGCCCTTCCAGTACGAGGCCCTCGGACCTTCCAACTGGCCCATCATCCCAACCCACAGCTATGTGTCACTGGGACTTTAAAGAGCTTCAGAAAGACTCAAGATAGAGACAAATGGGGCTGGGCACAGTCGCTCACGCCTGTAATCCCAGCACTTTGGGAGGCCAAGGCAGGTGGATTACTTGAGGCCGGGAGTTCAACACCAGCCTGGCCAACGGGGTGAAACCCTGTCTCTATTAAAAATACAAAAATTAATTAGTTGGGCGTGGTGACATGTGCCTGTAATCCCAGCTACTCGGGAGGCTGAAGTGGGAGAATCGTTCGAACCTGTGAGGTGGAGGTTGCAGTGAGCAGAATGCACTCCAACCTGGGAGACAGAGTGAGACCCTCTCTCAGGAAAAATTAAAAAAAGACAAATGAGCCACCTAGACACATTTCACTCCCAGCTAAGAATGGCTGCTTCCCTGGCGGGGCACAGTGGCTTAGGCCTGTAATCCCAGCACTTTGGGAGGCCGAGGCAGATAGATCACCTGAGGTCAAGAGTTTGGGACCAGCCTGGCCAACATGGTGAAACCCTGTCTCTGCTAAAAATACAAAAGTTAGCCAGGCATGGTGGCACACACCTGTAATATAGCTACTCAGGAGACTGAGGCAGGAGAATCACTTGAACTCAGGGATTGGAGGTTGCAGTGAGCTGAGATCTCGCCACTTCACTCCAGCCTGAGCAAAAGAGCAAAACTCCATCTCAAAAAAGGCCGCTTTCTGAGAACCAGGTTTGGGGGGAGGGGTGAAACGTGGTTTTCAAAGAACCCTGGACACTGGTTTTTAAGCCATGTGCATGCCCTGTGTTGACGAAAATACGCTTAACTAAGACTAACTCATTAAGCGAACCTCACACCTGAGAAGCAGGTAGGAACAAAGGTACGGGTTCATTTTAACCTGCAGCGAGTGAGCTGTCACCCCCATGGGTTGTAGCCTGTTCCTTCTGGCTCAATCTCTGCCTCAACTCAGACGTCTCAACCCTGTCCCTCCTGCAGGCTGTCTTCCCACTTCGAGTGCTGGCGCTACCCGGTGGCCAGCAGGTGTCCCTTCTGAAGAGACTGTGCTGTCCCCGGCCCCACCCAGTGACAGGCACAGAAGCCTCCTTCCTGTCCAGACCTGGCGGGCGCCGCCCCACTGACCTGCCGGTGCTTGTCCAGGATGTTGCCAAAGAGCCGGTAGGTGTCGGGGAAGCCCTGGGAGCGGGCACACTCCCGCACACTCACCACACGGTGCTGCTCAGGGTGGAGCACGCGGCCCTGTGGGGACAGAAGTGGTGGGCGAGGGCAGCAGCAACGAGGCCGGGTCACCATGGAGGACAGGGAGGGAAATGGCACCATGGCACAGTCCAGACTTGGCCTTGGCCTGCCAGCCTGTCCCATGGACACAAAGGCGGTGGGAGGAAGAGGAGGCCAGGTGCCTGGGGTCCCGGGGTGCTGTCTCCCACTGTGCTAAGCCCACACCTCCATCCAGCTGGGTCTCCAAGTGCAGAGCCTGACCCAGGCTGCTAGACGCCCCTCCCCACCTACCTGCTTGCCCATGGGCTCAGGGTTGGTGACGGTTGTGCTGAAGAAGCCGTCCCACTCGAGCCTTCCATAGAGGCCGGCCCAGTGGTTGTGCCGGTTCCCAGTGTGGGGCAGGCACCAGGGGATGAGGGTGTTGAACTGCCTAGCTGCGGGGTCACAGGCTTTGCCGGCTGGAAGAGAGAACAGTGATGAGGCTGCAGTTATGGGATGGGGTGAAGGCTTGGGACGGGGGACAGTGGCTCTTAGAGCTTTGGGAGGCAGAGACGGCATCTCCTGTGCAAGGGGCTCCGTGGGGTAGAACAACAAATAATCCTCGTTCTCTAGACATTGCTTTTATTATTATTACTATATATTTTTGAGACAGAGTCTTGCTCTGTCGCCAGACTGGAGTGCAATGGCATGATCGTGGCTCACTTCAACCTCTGCCTCCTGGGATCAAGCGATTCTCCTGCCTCAACCTCCCAAGTAGTGTGGAATTACAGGCGTGTGCCACCACACCCCGCTAATTTTTATAATTTTAGAAGAGACAGGGTTTCACCATGTTGGTCAGGCTGGTCTCAAACTCCTGACCTCAAATGATCTGCCTGCCTCAGCCTCCCAAAGTGCTGGAATTAAACCACGCCTGACTTGTTTTTATTATTGACTTTTTTTTTTCTTTTTTCTGTCACCCCCATGGGTTGTAGCCTGTTCCTTCTGGCTCAATCTCTGCCTCAACTCAGACGTCTCAACCCTGTCCCTCCTGCAGGCTGTCTTCCCACTTCGAGTGCTGGCGCTACCCGGTGGCTAGGAGGTGTGCCTTCTGAAGAGACTGTGCTGTCCCCGGCCCCACCCAGTGACAGGCACAGAAGCCTCCTTTCTGTCCAGACCTGGCAGGTGCTGCCCCACTGACCTGCCGGTGCTTGTCAGTCTGAGATCGGAGTAAGATGGTCTTACTCAGCCTCCAAGGTGGGAGGACAATGGCATAATCAGCTCACCACAGCCACAACCTCCAGGCTCAAGCAATCCTCCTGCCTTGACCTCCCAAAGTGCTGAGATTACAGGCTATGAGCCACTGGCCTAGCCTGCTTTTATTACTTAACACAGTCAGCAGCTACCTTCTCTGGGACACCCAGTCTTGGTGTGTCTGTGCCCTGCCCTGGCCACCAGGTTCATGGGCCAAAGCCCCAGAGCCCTGCCTTCCTTCCCGAGCCCACTGGGAACCACAACCTACAGACTGCACCTTCCACACAGGAGCAGACCCCACGGAGGGCCCCAGAGCTGCTACGACCGTTCTTCCTGTCGTGGTGGGTGTACCGCAGCTTCCGGGCCATGGTGCCGTCCGAGAGCCGCACTTCGATGTTGGGCAGATCTCGCCAGTCTGAACCGGGGGCCAAAGGGATGTGCCGCATACGGGCGGCCACCAATGCACTCATGTCCTGAAAGTGTAGGGGCCCAGCTGTCACCCTGTGTTAGCAGCATTTGAGCACCCATGGTGGGCTGGGTGCTGGGAACACCATGGTGACCAGGAAGCCCCCTGGGGCTCACGCCCATTAGGAAAGAGACAGTCAGGGATGGCACACTCGGCTCGAGGCCACGGCAGGGACCTGGGGCAGCATAGGGGTGGGGCAGCGTGGGAATCTAAGCTGAGCCTTTAGGGTAGGAGAGGGGTAGTGCTGGGTGAGGGTCAAGAGCTAGTCTTGGCATCCTGGGAAAACATGCAGATAAAAGCAGTGAAGGGGGAGGCAGGGGTGGGTGGGCAGTGGCTAGACACCATTCCAGACCGAGTTCAGGACGGTGGGAGCTCTGACTCTCCCCATGACCATGCGAGAGAAGCCAGGGGTCATGCACGGGCTGAGAACTCAGGAGGAAGAGCCTGGGATCAGATTCCACGTCCCCGCTGAGCCTTGGGCAGGCTCTGACTGTTACCCTGAGGCTGCTGGGCTGGGCCTCAAGGAGGAGCTGCTCTGTAGGGGTGCTGTTACCTTACAGATGTGGTCCCTGAGGATGGGCTGGTACTGTGTACCCCGGAGCTGCCTCTGGAACCAGGACTGAGGCTCCCCGTTGTAGGAGATCTCCAGTGCCGAGGCTCCATTCCGCACCTCCGGCAGGTCAGACATCGTGTCTCGCACTGTGATGGTCCGGAAAGGACCCGAGCTCAACCTGTAACACAGCAGGAGGTTGACACCACTGAGGACGCATGGAGCAGCTGTCTCCTCATCACAGGGGCCGCCCCATGCCTGCTCAGATGGCCTTCTCCAGAGGTCACAGCACTGCCCAAGGTCACATGGGTGGCAGTGTGCCTGAAGGCCATCTGCAAGGGGGATGGGGCTATGGCGTGGGCTTTGCGGACAACCACAGCCAAGTGTGCGGCTGACTGTTCTGCACACAGCATCTACTCGGGGAGCAGATGACGCAGGGTTAGAACTGGAAACCGGGGGTGGCAGAGTTCTGTGTGGCAGGCTGGATGCCATAGCATCCTCTCCTCCCCAAGCCTTGCTCACCAGGGAGCGCTCACGGGCCCTGTGAGCTACTGAGGCCTGCTCCGCAGCACACGGAGGAGCGATGGGGGCCACCTACCTGGTTATGTTGCTCACGAACTTCTTGTCGTCCACCACCACGCTCAGCTGGCAGGCCCGGGGCGCAAACACATGCAGCGGCTCCGGGAACAGGGGGAGCTTCTCTCCAGGGGCCGCGGCCAGGATGATGGCCCGCCTCCGTGTCTGGGCTACGCCATACTGACCGGCCTGTGGGGGAAGGACAGACACCCGCACCGTCAGTGAGACACCCCCAACTGGAATGGCCAGACCCAGGCCTAGGGTCAGCAGCCCAACTCAAGAGTGGCTGGCCAGTGTGGAGCGTACCTGCAGAATACTGTTACCCCAGCAGGTGTGCTCCTGGTCAGAGGAGGTCAGAGCAGATAAAGAACAAAAGCAGCTGAGCCCAGGGGGCAGCTGCTGGGGAAGATGGGAGCGAACCCTGCGGGCAAGTGCGGCCAGCTCTGAGAGCACTGCCAAGGGCCCGAGGTCTTAGCATTTGGGGAGAAGAACATCAGAGACCAGGATCCCTGCTACTTCCCTGCTGACTGTGGTCACAAGGACAGAGAAACCAGCTACAACAAGTCTTGCCTGGTGAGCCTGAGTCGCCCTGAGGCTGAACTGGGGGCCAGGCAGCCGAGTGCTTGCCCACTCAGGTAGACACCCTGTGCTAGCATCTGGGTAGCTGCTTCATTTTTACTTTTATTTACTTCTTAAAAATTTAATTTTTTTTGAGACAGTGTCGCTCTGTAGCCCAGGCTGGAGTACAGTGGCACAATCTTGGCTCACTGCAACCTCTGCCTACCGGGTCTCGGTTCAAGCAATTCTCCTGCCTCAGCCTCCCGAGTAGCTGGGATTACAGGCATGCACCACCATGCCCAGCTAATTTTTGTACTTTTAGTGGAGACAGGGTTTCACGATGTTGTCCAGGCTGGTCTTGAACTCATAACCTCGTGATCCACCCGCCTCCACCTCCCAAAGTGCTGGGATTACAGGCGTGACCCACCACACCCGGCCTAGCTGCTTCATTTTTAGTTATGCCCTCAATCGCTGAGCTGACACAGAGGACTGAGGATGCTTTTCAGATAAGGCCTGGGCCCCACAGACCACCCGCATCCCTGCCCCTGCAGACATGGACACCTGGAGTGCAACCCTTGGCCTCCTGTGGGGGTTTGTGTGCGCAGTTACCTAGAGCACAACTGTCTTTCAAACCAATCGAACAGCTGCGCCTACAGATGGCTCTGAGCACCTTGCTCCCCCTCCCCCGTGTAGACTCCATGCTACATGGTGCTCTGTGGTGCGCTGCTTGCCCTTCCCATTGAGGAAATGGAGCCCGGGAGCTGCATGTCAAGCAGCCCCTTGCAGCCAACCCTCCTGGGCATGTACAAGAACACAGCTGTAGAGAAGCTAGAGGTGGATTGGTCGGGCGCTGGCTGAGCATGCATCTCCCCTGACCCAGCCAGCAAGACAGAGCATCACGCCAGCCTCTGCTGCCTGGATGGAAGGCCTGTACCATCGAACTGTTTTCAGTAAGGGATGGTTGGCTGCAGGCAGGGTTACATAGTGGCCACATCTGTCTGCCCATCCCGGCCCCGGGGCCCACCTGCAGCACGCCAAAGGTGCACTGATAGCCCATGCGGACCAGGCAGCGGAGGGTGAGCTTCAGAACCATGGAGCGCTTGAAGGAGACAAAGTTCCTGACGTTCTCCAGGAGGAAGAACCGGGGCCGGTAGTAGTCACAGTAGCTGTAGTGGGTGGGAGAGACTGCAGGAGTCACCCCCACAGACAGAGGGGAGAAGCAACCCAATGTGCTGGAAGTCCCTCATGAATGTTATCAAAGTCTCTCCCTATCAAGAGCTGAGCTCTGAGCTTCTGGGGGGTGGAGGCCTCACTGCAGGGTGAAAATGACAACTGCTGACACGTGGCACAGCCCTCCGCCGTCTGGTCACGGGCAGGCAACACTGGGGGCTTCTACCTGTTTACCTGAGGAAGGAGACCACCAGGGAGTTTTTGAACTTGGAGTAGGTGCGTGAGTTGAAGCGGTTCATGCCACTGAAGCCCTGGCAGGGCGGCCCGCCACAGAGCATCTCCACGTCTCCCTTCTGGGGCAGCCGCTGGCCGCGGGAGTTGGTGGTCTCCCCAGCCATGACCAGCTTCAGCAGGACGTTGCAGTCCTCTGTGAACACCGTCGAGCCGGGGTTGTTCAGCCGGAACGCCTGGGCAGCAGGGTCCCACATCTCGATGGCCCATAGCGTCTCAGAGATGCCTGGCAGATCAAGGAAGAAGGCATGCTTTCAACTCTCCAGGAGGAGATTCTTTTTTTTTTTTTTCTTTTATTGAGATGGAGTCTCGCTCTGTCCCCCAGGCTGGAGTGCAGTGGCATGATTTCGGCTCACTGCAACCTCCGCCTCCCAGGTTCAAGTGATTCTTCCACCTCAGCCACCTGAATAGCTGGGATTACAGGTGCACACAACCACATGCAGCTAATTTTTCTGTTTTTAGTAGAGATGGGGTTTTACCATGCTGGCTAGGCTGGTCTCACACTGCTGACCTCAGGTGATCCACCCACCTCGGCCTCCCAAAGTGCTGAGATTACAGGCATGAGCCACCACACCCAGCCTCAGAAGGAGATTCTTGAGTCAGGAAGGGGTCAGAACATGTTTCAGGTAGCACCTGCCTGATCTGGGCTCACCAGGTGTCCAGAGATGGAGCCTACAGATGCTCACCTGCTTGGTGGAATCCCTCCGACAACCCCCCGCAGCCAGAAAACACGTCCAGGGTCCGCAGCTTGGGCAGCTTGATCTCGGTCTCTGGCTCGCTCGGTTCGCAGGCTTGGGACTTGGGCTTGCCCTTCCCTGGAGGGGAGAAGCCGGAGACTAAACCCGAGTCAGAGTCCAAGTCCTACCTTGCTCTCAGTGCCTTGTTAATTCACATGGCCTCACTGTCCCAGAGTCATTAACACCAGAAGCGGTTTTACACTGAGTGATTCATGAGGCAGCATCCGAGTTACAAAAGAATGACTTGAAAAGAAACCCAACAGTGACGTACCTTTTCCCTTGCCCTTCCCTTTGTTTCCAGGGCTACGGGCATGGTTGGGAGGATCTTCAAAGCTTTTGCTCCTCGCATTATAGGCCTGAACAAAAAAAAGAGTACTGCAATCGTTCAGGAGGGAAACGCACTGGTCCCCTCTCTAACACAGACTAGTAAGACGGCAACTTGAGAGTCACTTAACTTCTCCCTCAGTGGGGCCATGACCAGTTAACCACCAATAAGAGGAGTTTGATTTTGTTACAATGGAAACTTAAAACAACCCATTTTATTAATACTAACATTTGATCTGGCCAACGCTGAAATGCCTGCAATTGTAAGCACTTGGACTACTTGTTCTAGAAGAGGAAAAAGTGCTATACAGTCTGCTGCCCAACTGGGCTATCCTCATCTGAGCCTGGGGAAATATGGCTGTATTAAGATAACATGGAAAGGCCAAGCCCCAACCATTTACAAGTTATTAGCTTGATGAGCTGACTTGGGGGCCTCTCCATAACCAGGGCCACATGCAGTCATGTGGCCTGGGCCTGGACGTGGGTGCCTGGCCCAAGGGACCCAGGTGCAGGGTTACCTTCTTCAACTCATGCTAAGACACTAGTCAGGCTGCTGGAGGCTGCCTCACAGTCCTTAACCTTTAGTTGCACCAGGATACTAAAACGTTACGTTCTCTAACAAAGCATTTTTAAAAAACCGGGAGTGTTAAACACTGGAACAACTTGAATCTCACAGATCTGTTCTATGGAGAATCCTGCGACTACTACAGCTTTGCAAGCACTGCCCAGACCCCTGCAAAGCTCCTGCACAACAGCTTCACCTCAGCCAGCTACCCACTTCTTGCAAAAGCTAAACCCTGTGGCCAAGCCGCCTTGTGCATAACCCAATATCAGACTCCTTTCTGGCCAACTTTGACCCCGAAGCCTTCCCTCTAGCAAGCAGGGGCACCACCTCAAGGAAGTAGAAGCGGTCAGGGCCACCCATGGAGTACTCCTGGATGCACTCGGGCAGGTCCTCCCCGTACTCCACGGTGCAGCGGCCCTGCACGGCCTTGAAGTCCACCACGGCCTCCTCATCGCTCCAGTAGAGCAGGTTGATGTCTGCGTGGTAGCTCGCTGGGGTGGACTTGTGGGTGTTCTCGGGCCTGCAAGCAAGAGAGGCCTAGTTAGAAGCTCTCCTTTGTGGTGAGCTCATGCCAAACTAAACAGCACCACGTTCCTGGGATGCCCAAGGAACTGCTGGGTAACGAGCCCCGCCCCACCAGTTAGGAAGCCACTAAAGAACCCCCAGTTAGGGAACTGCAAGGTAAAGACATCCCCAGTTAGGGAACCACAAGGTAAGGAACCCCCAGTTAGGGAACTTCAGGGTAAAGACACCCTAGAGAACTGCAGAGTAAATACCCCCCAGTTAGAGAACCGCAGAGTAAAGACCCCCTCCCCGGTCAGGGAACCACAGGGTAAAGACCTCCCAGTTAGGGAACCACAAGGTAAAGGACCCCACCCCCATGCTTAGTTAGGGAACCACAGGGTAAAGACATCCCTTCCCCACATTAGGGAACTGCAGGGTCGACCCCTCCCAGTTAGGGAACCACAGGGTAAAGACTCCCCCCTCCATAAGGTCAGCTTGGCTGCTTGCTCTGCTCTCCTGGCCCTGCCCTGCTGTGCCCACCTCCCAGTAGCAGCCTCTCCAGAGTGTGTTTCTCTTGCCTGTACCACTCAGAACTCTGTTTTCTTTCCTTTTATCACAAAGGCTTCAGAAAATCTTTGATCTACGTTAGCTATGAGGTGAGGCAAGTGTATATCTTTCTGTACAGGTTAGTTTCAAGTTCATGCGTAATCACTGCCAGTTACTTGGGTCTTAGAAAAAGAAAATGGACTTAGGTCAAAAGCTTGGGAAAGAAAAAATCCCAGAGACAGAAAGGAGGACTTGGGAACAGGTGGGGACAGCGGGACAGAACCTGGACAGTCACAGATGGAGCTTGGCAGGTTCTCTGGGGTGCCCAGACACTCTACCCCTGCTTTTCCTTTTGAGACAGGGTCTGGCTATCACCCAGGCTGGAGTGCAGTGGTGAGATCATAGCTCACCGCAGCTTCAAATTCCTGGGTTTGAGTGATCCCTCCAGCTTCAGCCTCCCAAGTAGCTGGGACTACAGGCGTGTGCCACCATGCCCAGCTAGTCTTTGCTACAGCACCTGGCCAGCTTAAGGATTTCTTTTGGAAAAAGGGCTCTGCAGCATTATATAAGGACCTAAAAGTGGGGGCTAGGAACTAGAATTCTAGTCACTGTCAGTCCAACAATCATCAGAAACACTTGGAAAAACAGCTACCTCAACCTAACTTAGAACAACCATGGGTGCTATGTCACAACCCTGCTTCAGGCAGAGCCTTCTGGAAGAGTCTGCAGGCTCATGGAAGAGCAGAGGCCTTGGCTGACCTGTAGAACTTGTTGAGCCGGATCTTGATGTCAGTCTCGTTGGGCCTGCCGTTGCTCTTCTTGGGACAGAAGATCTCTTTGATCCGGCCGATTCGGTAGGGCTCAGGGGCGTCCAGGTTGCTGCCTTTGATGTAGTCAGAGTATTTCCGGTAGTGCTCTGGGTACAGGTCCTCGTCCACGGGCTCCTTCCGTGGGCGTTTCACAGGGCTGGACAGCTTGATGCTGCAGAGAAGCACCCATTTGCTATCAGTGAACCTTCCACCTTGCAGTGCTCAGTTAGGCATGACTATGACAATAACCATTGAAAGTCAAACACCTGATGAATTAAGGCAGATGAGTACCCTAAGAAACAACTTAGCCTGGGTGTTGTGGCTGACTCCTGTAATCCTAGCACTTTGGGAGGAGGCTGAGGCAGGTGTACCAGAAGGTCAGAAGTTCGACACCAGCCTGGCCAACATGGTGAAACCCCGTCTCTACTAAAAATACAAAAATTAGCCAAGCATGGTAGTACGCACCTGTAATCCCAGCTACTTGGGAGGCTGAGGCAGGAGAATTGCTTGAACCCGGGAGGCAGAGGTTGCAGTGAGCTGAGATCGAACCACTGCACTCCAGCCTGGGTGACAGACTAAGACTCTGTCTTGGGGGAAAAAAAATTTAGCTGGAGATTCAGTCTCAAAGTTTGAAGCATGCATTTATCCTCTGTGTGTTACTGACTACAGTGGTGGCCAACACTGCTCAAATACCCCAGGCTCCTGCCTCCCGACTGCTTGGCATTTTGCGTTTCCTGGCATGTGAAGTGAGCAGAAGTGACCTAATAGCAAGTCACTGCCTGGGGGATGTCCTGTGTGCTTTCCCTTGGACTTGGAGATTGGCAACTTCTGACTTCAGCCTCCCAGATATCCAAGGGACACAACAGGCGAAGCCCTCTGCTGACCCGTGATGGGCACCTCGTGTGAGTGAGACAGCAGCTACTGAGACGAAGTTTCGCTCTGTTGCCCAGGCTGGAGTGCAGTGGCGCAATCTCAGCTCACTGCAACCCCCGCCTCCCAGGTTCAAGTGATTCATGTGCCTCAGCCTCCCAAGTAGCTGGGATTACAGGCACCACCACGCCCAGCTAATTTTTGTATTTTTAGCAGAGATGCGGTTTCACCATGTTGGTCAGGCTGGTCTTGAACTCCAGACTTCAGGTGATCCCCGCCCCACCACGTTGGCCTCCCAAAGTGCTGGGATTACAGGCGTGAGCCACCACGCCCAGCCACACCACGGAGTTTTTTTAAAAGATGGGGTTTCACCATGATGGCCAGGCTGGTCTTGAACTCCTGACCTCAGGTGATCCACCCACCTCGGCCTCCCAAAGTGCTAGGATTACAGGCGTGAGCCACCGCGCCCGGCCTTACACTGAGTTTTGACTTTGACACTCAGCTTTGCTCTGCAATGGCACCGCGGTCAGTCTATACTCCATGTTCTATGTTTGCCAGCTATGCCAATGTGATGGCTGGGACAACAGCTGGTGTGGCAGAGTGGGGGATGTCTGTGAGAAGGACACCACAAAGCCAGCCTGACCCTGCCTGGAGCGCCCTGGTCCCGGCTGCTCCGAAGGGGGCACTCACTTGAACGTGAAGGCCTCAGGGGGCAGATACACGCCGTCACCGACTCGGTACAAGATGCCGTTCTTGGTGGCTGAGTAGTAGAGGACCCGGCTGTCCAGGTCCTCAAGCTGCTCCAGGACCCTGGGGATTTCTTTTTGCCTCATCTCAGCCAGATGAGCACAGCTTGCACAGAACCTGAAGGAAATAAAGGGACAGAAACATAAGGCCCTGAGGTGGCCGGCCGTGGCCGCAGCAGCTACTGCCAGCTTAATCCAGAGACTCTGGCGACCAAGAGAAATTATTTGCAGAAGCTCGAAGGAAGTGGCTTTTTTGTGCTTTGTGTTCACATTTTGAAGGCACTTGAGACCAAAGCCCAGAAAGAACATAGCAAGAAAATCAAGCCAATCCCACTTGAGTCATCGATATAAAAACCCTAAGATATCAACAAACAGGATCTAGAATATGGTTAAGAACACACCATGACCAAGAGTCCCAAGTGGCTCAGTGAGGAACTCAATCCAGCAGAGACTCCTACTCTTCTCTCTATAAAGGCTCAACAGGTATTTGAGGATGTTCAACATTATTCTTGACTAGTAAGCCCTTCAAGGAGAGTTGAAGATGGCCTTAAAAGTAGAGAGCAAGGCCCAGCATGGTGGCTCATGGCCATAATCCCAGCCCTTGGGGAGGCCAAGGCAGGAGGATCACTTGAGCCCAGGAGTTTGAGACTAGCCTGGTCAACACAGTGAGACCCCGTCTCCACATAAAATTTTAAAAAAATTAACCAGGCAGGGTGGTGCATGCCTGCAGTCCTAGCTACTCAGGAGGCTAAGGTGGGAAGATCACTTGAGCCCAGCAGGTCAAGGCTGCAGTGAGCTATGACCACACCATTGCACTCCAGCCTGGGTGACAGAGAGAGACCCTATCTCTAAATAAATAAATTAAATAAAATACAGAGGCTGGGCTCAGTGGCTTACACCTGTAATCCCAGCACTTTGGGAGGCTGAGGGGGGGCAGATCACCTGAGGTCAGTAGTTCCAGACCAGCCTGGCCAACATGGTGAAACCTAGTCTCTACTAAAAATACAAAAATTAGCTGGGCATGGTGGTAGGCACTTGTAGTCCCACATACTTAGGAGGCTGAGGCAGGAGAATCGCCTGAACCGAACCCAGGAGGCGGAGGTTGCAGTGAGCCGAGATCATGCCACCTGAGATTCCGGGTAACAAGAGTGAAACTCCATCTCAAAAAAAAAATAAAATAAAAATAGAGATCAAGCCAAAGCCAGCACGAGGCTTATGGGAGAAGTGCAGATGCACCCAGGGAAGCCCTCTTGGCCTCCCTGGGTCACCCTGATTGCCACCTGCTCCTCTGGGGGTGCTGGCTGATGCTTTTAGTTGAAACAAGTGAGGTACAGAGATTAGAAAGAAGATATAGGGCGTTGGATGTAAAGAAAAAAGGCCTCCCTCAAAGCAGTCACCCAGTTAGAACAGAATCAAATAAAAAGTCTCATTTACAGAGGAAAATAAACAGCCAAAAACATACCAGAGCCAGGGCACACGTGCTAAGAACATATGGGAAGTCTGGAAATGGGAAAATGAACCCTGTTCCTGAATAGAGAAACCTCTTACAAAGCCAACACCAGATCATCTACACACTTAAAGCAACTCGTGGCCAACTACACACTTGATGCATCATCCATAGTCAGGCTGGCCTTTGATGAGCAAGAAACACTAACTAGGGGGCTCCTGGGGGAAGCCAACCATACAGAAGTGCACAGGAAACGGGAGCGATGCAAGCTCAAAGTGTGTGCTGTCCCAGAGCCCGGCCCCCGTGCTCACTTGAACTTGTTGTCCTCCGTTGGCTGGGTTTTCGGAGGGGACTCGAATCTCGCGTAGTCTTGATCGTACCATAGCTGGTAGAAGTAGGTCTTCCCATCATTCCCCTCCAGCAAGGATTCGGGATCCATGCCTCCCTTGGGAGATAAGAATGCATGTCAGGCTGGGCACAGTGGCTCAGGTCTGTAATCCCAGCTCTTTGGGAGGCTGAGCCAGGTGGATCATCTGAGGTCAGAAGATCAAGACCAGACTGGCCAACATGGTGAAACCCCTTCTCTACTAAAAATACAAAAAAAAATTAGCCAGGCCTGGTGGCAGGTGCCTGTAATCCCAGCTACTTGGGAGGCTGAGGCAGGAGAATCACTTGAACCTGGGAGGTGGAGGTTGCAGTGATCTGAGATTGTGCCATTGGTACACCAAACTGGGCAGCAGGAGTGAAACTCTGTCTCAAATTAAAAAAAAAAAATCAGAACAAAACAATGCACATCAGCAGTGACCCTGCATGGCAAGGCAGGAGCTCGTGAGGGGCACCAGGCACTCACCTCCATGGCCCAGTTTTCAGAGGGGGCCTTGTAGATGACCCTCACTTTGCTGTGGATGTATGAAAGCTGCATGTCCTCACATTCGTCCACCAGAAACAGCTCCAGAGGGTCGGATGTGGCCCCGAGGACCGTGTCTGTCCCAGCACAGAACCAATGGGCATGAAACATCTGCCCGTTGCTGCTGTCCTCCCACAGCGCCGTGACCCTGGAATCGGAACACGGGCACGGGGAGAAAGTTCTAACTTGCCGGCGAGTGTGACCGCGTCTGTGCGGGGAACTCATCCTTTTCGGTTTTCATCTAGGGCAAAAAGCTGCTGGTGCTGTTTTGGCAAAATGGGCTTGATGATGAGAAAGTGCACGCAGAAGTCAAGAAAATAAAAAACAATGCAAACCTTGCTAGATACAGCGGTTTTGAGGAATCATCTGGAATAACAGAGACACAGTCCCCCACTTCCAGGGTTTCCGCATCAATGCACACCTTCTTATAGTAACTCTTCTTCCCGTCGGTCTGAAAAGGAGAGGATGAGTTCAGGGAGGACCACTCTGAGGCTTTGCTGGGCTTGACCAGCAGGGTCCTCTGTTGCTTCATGTAAGAACGTGACTCAATCTCATTATGAAGTCAAGGAAGAGTTGTGGCTACAGAGAGCACCCTGTTCTACAAGGGTTTTGATAATAAATAAGAAAAAAAATCAGAGAACATCCACCTTCCTTTGCCAGATGCTGCAGTCAAGGGCGCTCCCATCCCTCCCACCTCTGCTCTGCCACTTGGGTTCCAGCATTCAATTTTAACCGCACAGCCCCCAACACCTTACCGTGGTCTGTAAGGCCACAGTATGACCCCTGACCCCTGTCCTGCCTGTCACCCCCTGGCTCAGGCCACTCCAGCTGCAGGGGCCTCCCTTTTTCCCAACAAGCTAAGCTGACTGCCACCTCAGCGCAGCGTTCCCCCAGGTCTTCATGTGGCTAGCGCCTACCCCACCTTCTCCATCTCAACCCAGGTGTCACCTCTGAAAGGCCCCAGCCCCCTCCCCAGCCCCTACCCTGCAAGGGCACACATGCCATGCACCAGTACCCATGTCTGTCCTCCCGCAGGGGCTGAGCCATGGCCCACGCAGCCAGCAGGTGGCAAGCCTCATGCTTAAGTGAACTGATTGCATCTTTAATTTACGGACATCAGAGAAGCAACACAGAGGATACTCACTCCTCTCCCTGACATTGTGGTAAAGGAACTGACCCTCAGAGAGGCCGATGAACACAGATGGGAGGCCATCTGCCGGCGCCCCAAAAACACCCACCCCAGGCCTGAGGGGCCTGTGATGGCTCTCTTGAAAACAAACTATGAGGGGCCAGGCATGGTGGCTCCTACCTGTAATCCCAGTACTTTGGGAAGCCAAGGTGGGTGGATCACTTGAGGCCAGGAGTTCAAGAACGGTCTGGCCAACATGATGAAACCCAGTCTCTACTAAAAATACAAAAAAAATTAGCCTGGCATGGTGGTGCATGCCTGTAATCTCAGCTACTCAGGAGGCTGGGGCAGGAGAATCGCTTCAACCGGGGAGGCAGAGGTGGCAGCAAGCTGAGATTGCACCACCGCACTCCAGACTGGGTAACAGAGCCAGACTCTCTCAAAACAATACAGAAAAACAAGCTATGAGGGCTCACCTGCCTGACGTCCCTAGAACTGTGTCAAATGTCCATTTTGGAACATGAGAAGAACTGAGTCTTGTGGCTACAAAAAATGCCTTGCTGGTGCTGAGCCACGGAACATGGTCTTGGCCAGTCCTGCTCATCTCAGGGGTAAACAGGCAGGTTTCCGGGTGCCGGGGCTCAGGCTGCCCAAGAGGTCAGGTTGCCAAGATACTAGGAGGCAACCTGCTTATTGGGAGCACGGTAGTGAGCCTGACCAAGGGGCTCCAAGGGTTACCTTGACGGCTTCTCCAACCCAAGAGATGCGATTCTTGTTCTGTTTCTTTTTCTTCCCCTGGTGCATTTTTTTGGGTGATGGCATCTCTGGGATGTTATCATCGACTTCCTCATCGTCATCTGCCTCCTTCATGGCCATATTGGGACACCTGCAATGTCACTGGTTATACCTAAGGCCACTTTTCTAAGTAAGACCAACTGGGGCTGTTTTCCTTGTAACAGGGACAGGGCCTGAGACAACGCCTAACGAAGGAATCCTGCTGTTGTCTCACACACGGCGGGGCCCTTCTGCCTCGGCGCATCCACCATCAGCCGGCAAGTCCTCTGCCACAGGAGGAGGACTCGGCCTGACCTACCTCCGCTCTTGGCAAGCCTGCTTGCTCCGTCCACTGCCACCAAATTTAACCATGTCCTTGCAGGCTTTACACTTCCCACACTCAGGCTGCTGACACACCTGAAAAAGATGGCATTAAAAAGGCAAATCAAGGCCGGGCACAGTGGCTCATGCCTGTAATCCCAGTACTTTGGAAGGCCAAGGAGGCGGATCACTTAAGGTCAGGAGTTCCAGACCAGCCTGGCAAAATGGTAAAACCCCATCTCTACTAAAAATATAAAAATTAGCCAGGTGTGGTGGGGTGCACCTGTAATTTCAGCTACTTGGGAAGCTGAGGCAGGATAATTGCTTGAACCTGGGAGGTGGAGGTTGCCATGAGCCAAAGATCACCGCACTCCAGACTGGTGGACAGGTGCGAAACTCCGTCTCAAAAAAGGAAAAAAAAAAGGTGAATCACACAGCCCTTAGTAACAATTAACAATGAGACAAATAGTGAATTAAGACTTTTAGGCTGGGCATGGTGGCTCATGTCTGAACCAGTACACTGGGAGGCTAAGGCAGATGGATCACTTGAATCCAAGAGTTCAAGACCAGCCTGGGCAACATAATGAGATCCCATCTCCACAAAAAAATAAAAAATTAGCCAGGCGTGGTGACAAATTCCTGCAGTCCTTGCAACTCGAGATGCTAAGGTGGGAGGATTGCTTGAGCTCAGGTGTTCAAGACCAGCCTAGGAAACATGGCAAAATCCCATCTACAAAATGTTTTTTTAAAAAATTATCTGGTCATGGTGGTGTGCACCTGTGGTCGCAGCTACTTGGGAGGCTGAGGTAGAGGATCACTTGAGCCCAGGAGGCTGAGGATGCAGTGAGCTACAATCATGCCACTGCACTCCAGCCTGGATGACAGAGTGAAACCCATCTCAACAACAACAACAACAACAACAACAAAAGAAAACTTTTTAAAATGTGCATATTTTGGCATCAAGACAGGAGGACCGCTTGAAGCCAGGAATTTGAGACTAGGCAACACAGCAGGACGCCGTGTCTATTAAAAAATAAAAAAAAAAAAAAAGCAATATCCAACCTCATTAGAAGTATGATAGGTGAGCGAGAAATAAAATTCCCTTCCCATTCTCCAGATGGGCAGTGTGAGGAAACAAGAATGCACACTGCTTGACTGATAAGTTGGTAAAACCATTTTAGATAGCAATCTCCTTGATCAAAGTTAAGAATATACACCCACAGCCCAGCAATACTACTTCTAAGCAGATACACTCACAAGAAGCTTTGCTCAAGGATGCTACTGTATATTTATAATACTGAAGAGGTGTCTATCACTGAGCAGTAAGTTAGGATATTCATTTAATGAAATACTACAGAATACTTAAAATGAAATAACTAGATCTACCTGTGTCAACACATAACAGTTGCATAATTAAAAACAAAAGATTTTAGGGCTGGGCACAGTGGCTCACGCCCGTAATCCCAGCACTTTTGGAGGCTGAGGTGAACAGATCACTTGAGGGCAGAAGTTCAAGACCAGCCTGGCCAACATGGTGAAATCCTGTCTCTACTAAAAATACAAAAAAACTAGCCGGGTGTGGCAGCGCATGCCTGTAATCCCAGCTACTCGGGAGGTGAAGGCTGAGGCCTGAGAACTGCTTGAACCTGGGAGTTGGAGGGGCTGAGACTGCGCCACTGCACTCCAGCCTGAGCAAGAGCGAGACTCTGTCTCAAAAAAAAAAAAATGTGTTAACTGAGAAAATAAGAATGGTGAGAATAAGCAGCCTCCTGTTAAGGGATGCCACAGGGATCAAAGGCAAAGGCCTGAAGCCAGTGTTCATCCAAAAGAAAGTCAAGTGATAGGTATCAAAATATACCTGGTCTCTGGGCCATAGGACTAGGAGGTTCGTTCCTCCTGAGTGAAGTAAATATAGATTTTAAAAACTCACAGAAAGGAAGGCCTCCTAAGGGCCTTAAATCTAAGTTGGACAAAGTACCCACTTGGATGTGAACTCCCCCTTAGCACTCACACGAGACCCTTTGACCAGTGAGATGCGGGCACAGCAGAGCCACCCAGAAGCCAGGCTCCTCACTGAAGCCCAGTGGAATTACCAGCAAAGCACCCAAGCATGCCTCTGTGGATATCTGCCTTATCGATGTTCCATGAAGCATGCAGGGTCCTCCCAGACCACTAACTAATTTCTGTCTCGGGGGTCACATTTGAGCAGTCAGAGTCTTAAGCCACAGAGAGAAAGGTGGAACCGTCCACAGATCAGGCCAGAGGCTGGGCCACTTTAGGAGAGCGGGAGCCCCTATGGGCAAGGTTACCTCGCAGACACCACACCGCCGGCGCTTAAAGGCATTCTCCTTGTCTTCTCTGTCATCCTTTTCAATTTGCTCTGAGAAGAAAGTGTCGAAGATCTGGTAGACCAGCTTGGTGGTGGTGGCTTTTGTGGGTCCCCTGTCCTTCTCCCTGGTAGAATGCCTGATGGTCTGCCGCCTCGCCTGGGCTCGCCTACAGGAGAGGTTCCAGCATCTCAGAGGAGTGGGACAGAAGATGTGGGCCATGCTCTACCCTCCCAGTCCCTGGTCTTCACTCTTGTCCCCGCCACGTCCTTACCTCTGTCCCAGTGTGACCCCAGCCAGCTTGATCAGGTCCCGCATGCAGGGCGTCAGGAAGATGGGCTGCTCGTCACTGTCCCCAGCCTCGTCGTAACTCTCTACCTGCTCCACCACAAACTGCGCGTGTCGCAGGAGGGAGTCCTCCGTGAAGCGATTCAGGTTGAGGCCAGAAGGAGGAACTGTGGTCTTGAAAGAGAGAACAGGTTTCTCTCATGCTTAAGCCAAACCGGCCTAGATCGAGCTGAAGAATGGTGTCCACTGGTTCTGAAGGCAAGTTTCCGGTGGGAATCCTGGATGGTGAGGAACCTTGATCTCTTACCTCAATCTTATTGATCAGGTCCTCGTAGGTCGAGTCAGAATTGCTCTGCAGGAACTCCACCACGATCTTGCTGATGTAGATCTTCTCCTGCATCAACCCAAATATGGGCGCATACTCGGGGCTGGGATCCATCAGAATGTATTCAGCAAACGCTGAGGTGAACAGAGGAGTTGTGAAAAAGGAATTGGAATCTGATGGCACCTACAGTGGCCACAGGGCAGGGAGGAGTCTACAAAGCTCACTCAACAGTCTAAAAGTCATCCTGTACCCGAATGTCAGAAAAAGGCACAACACATCATAGCTGGCTCGTTCTGCAGGACCCTGTCTTAGCCAGCCAGAGAATGAAGACTAGCTGAGTAGGCCTTCAACAAACTCAACTCTGGTTTTTGGAATTCAGTCTGGGTTTGGATTGCAAGAATAAGACCTGCTCTTTTTTTGGGGAATGAGGGGGTGGGAACAGAGTCTCGCTCTGTCGCCCAGGCTGGAGTGCCGTGGCATGATCTCGGCTCACTGCAACCTCCATCTCCCGGGTTCATGTGATTCTCCTGCCTTAACCTCCCAAGTAGCTGGGATTACAGGTGTGCGCCATCACACCTAGCTAATTTTTGTATTTTTATTAGAGACGGGGTTTTATCACATTGGCCAGGCTGGTCTTGAACCCCTGGCCTCAAATGATCTGCCCGCCTTGGCCTCTCAAAATGCTGGGATTACAGGAATAAGCCACCGCACCCAGCCAAGACCTGCTCTTACAACTGGAGAGTCTGTTCCAGAGCCAGTCATAACGAATACAAGAGGCTACCCCAACTGAACCCGCTAAGGTTCCCACACAGTCACATGGCATTCTACAAGCCTGCTGAGAATTCCCACCAGAGCCCAGCCAACCCCCAGGAAGGAGAACACGAAGGCCCCGTTTCAGATCCCAGGCCAGCCTATGATGGGCCACACACTTACAGGTGCTGAAGCCGATGAGGGCCTTTTCACCTCCATCAAAGCCAGTGATCCACCACTCATTTATGGGGCCAAGATTTTTGCCATTAACACCACCTAGAGCAGAAAAAGAAAGTTTCCCCAAAGGAAATGGACTAAGGGCTCTGACTGACATCTCAAACCCAGGCAGGTACAGAGGCCCTCCAAGTGCCCAGCTCAGCAGACATCCCATTAGCCAGGTCAGTGCTCCTCAGTCGCCACGGCGACTTGGCCTACAGCTGCTCCTGGCACAAAGTCTCACGGTCTAATTTTAAAAGGCAGGAGCTCCAGCTGAATATTGCTTTGTGAGTATGTTTCTATTATTATTATTTTTTTTGTATTTTTGTAGAGGCGGGCTCTTGCTATGTTGCCCAGGTTGGTCTCAAACTCCTGGTCTCAAGCGATCCTCTGGCCTCAGACCCCTGAAGTCCTAGAATTTCAGATGTGAGCTGCCATGCCTGGCTGTTTTCAAAGTGTACCCAAACACAATCCTGGACCATTCCACTTACCTTCAAGAGATGGGTCGTCATCATAGATTGGTTTTGCTGAACCAGAAAAGAAGAGTTCGATATTCTTCTCGATGAGGCCGGTGTCGATGGGACACAGGTGACCATGCTTACAGTACACGCTAGACAGGAAACAAAGCACATGCTTACCAGCTAAGCCTTGAAGGTGGGTCACGGTGCAAAGTTCAGATCAGGCACCAGGCAATGAGACAATGGGCAAGTCTGACACTTTTTGTTTGTTTTTGAAATGGAGTCTTGCTCTGTCCTCCAGGCTGGAGTGCAGTGGCGCGATCTTGGCTCATTGCAACCTCTCCACCTTCTAGGTTCAAGTAACTCTCCTGCCTCAGCCTTCTGAGTAGCTGGGATTATAGGCCCATGCCACCATGCCCAGCTAAATTTTTGTATTTTTAGCAGTGACGGGGTTTCACTTTGTTGGCCAGGCTGGTTTCAAACTCTTGACCTCCAGTGATCCACTTGCCTTGGCCTCCCAAAGTGCTGGGATTACAGGCGTGAGCCACCATGCCCAGCCCTGACGCTCACTTTTTGGTTGCAGAACACTAGATTAAGACAGTGTTCTATCACCCAGAGTTTCTACCTTATTCTCCCACCCAAGCCTCAGGAGTATGTGTGTTTGCAACACCAAGAGATCAGACGTACAGTGTGGGAAATAGTGGTTTCTAGAATTTTCCACCATGCTGCGCAGCCACCACCTCTATTCAGCTGCAGGACATTTCCGTCACTCAGACTTTAATAAAGCCTCATTCCCATGAAGCAGCATCACTCTCAACTCCTCCCAACTGGCCCTTGGCCCCCAGCAACCACCAATCTGCTTTCTATACCTATGAATTCTCCTATTTAAGATACCTCGTATATGGTTAATTTTATATTATACGAGTTAGACCTCGATTTAAAAAAGAAAGCAGGTTACAGAACAGTGTGGAAGAGGGATGTGGGAGGGAAGGACTTCTGTCTCCTTTTGGGCATAAATCTCCAACACAAAGGGAGCACCCTTGACATTTGGGAGCACGTTCTTAGTGAAGACAAAGAGGCCAGATGTCAAACTTAAGGAAAATGATGTGCACTGGGGGTTCTGCTCACGAACCTGCTCATCTAGACACAAGGGCCATCCCTTCCCAGTCGAAGGTGCTAGGTTATCCTCAGAGCCCCCATGTAGGGGTCTGCACAGGTGTCTGGACAATAGCCCCCCCTCACAACACTCACTCAGCTTAGTGCCTTGGAGACCAGAAATGCTCAAACAAAAAACGAACACCTCCAGTGGAGCTCCCCTACTGTGTGCCAGGCATGGCAGATAGAAGAGATGGCAGCCCCGCCCTTAGGTTGAGAGGCCCAAAAGAGACAGACGGATAAAGACAGCGAGGGTCAAGGGAGGAGCCAACAGAAGAGAGGGTCCTGCTCGCCACTGCACAGGTGAGCCGGAGGCTCTCTTCATACGGGAGACACATAGGGGAGAGAAGCTCTAAATCCCAGGCGGGGGCAGAACCCACCAGTTTCTAGGCTAGACCCCACCCATGACTGGCTTCCATCCGCCACTTTCAGGTCAAGTACAGCAGTATGGAGAGTCCCTAAATAACCCAGGCAGTCCAGCTCCAGTAGAGAGAAGGAATATGACTTCTGGGAAGTGTCCTCCACGCCACCATCCCACCCTCCAGGAACAAATCTACGACAGATCTCAACTCAGGGAGGAAGCTGAGACACTCAGGCCTCTGACAGCCCCAGGCTCCCCCAAGCCTCTGTCCTGACGAAGGCCAGAGGGAGGCCCAACAGTGTGCTTGCCAGCTCTGCCCACCACAGCACACCTCACTTGCACCAGCAAGCAGAGGTGTGGCCCTGCTTTGGGCCAGGCCTGGGGGGGCCAGTGGTTGCTGGTAAACGCAACAGCATCTCTATCTGGATCAGGATCCCAAAGAAGGAGAGGGACGGGAACCACCATCAGCCAAGCACAGAGAGCGTGTGGGTGCCTTCCAAGTGGGTGCAGGAATTGCTGCTTGAGGGTGCTTCCAACAGGGGCCCCCAAGGCACTCCCCTTCCTGTTCACAGAGAGGGAAAACAACACCCAGGCCTAGAAGGAGGCAGGGCCATTCCTGGAGCTGAGGCATTTCCCACAAAGAACAAAGTGAAGCCCTGGAGGGTAACTGCACTCACAGGGAAAGGGAAAAAAATGGGGCCGGGGCTGCCTGAGAGCCCTGGGCCTCTGCCCACTCAAGAGCTGATGTGAGCCTTGGCGAAGGTATGGGCCGGATGCTCCAGGCACCTTCCCTCAGAGGACACTAAAGCCCTGTGTGGGCCCCAACCCACCAACCACCACACCAACCTTGACATTCACTTTCCACAGCTGGCACAGGTCCCTCCGAGCCCTGGTACTCATGCCCCCTTCTACCCGGGGGGCCCCACCCCGCCATCCCCTCGGCCGCTTCTCTTGCAGGTCACCAAGGCCTTTACTGAAGTCGTTGCCTCTCCCATCTTAACATAACTTCCTCCTCCCACTCATTCTCTCTGCATGGCACCAGGCTTTTTAAATCTGTGGTGGCTGTGACTACCCGACAGGTACCACCTGTTTCTGGCTCCGTGAAGGCAGGACCTGAGCAGCTACATCCACAACACCTAGATCACTGGTACCTAGACAGAGCAAGTCTTCATCTGAGTGTGTGACCTTCAGGGTGTGGGCAGAATGGAAAGGTAATATATGTAGCATAAAAATCCAAAAACCAAACCAAAGCAAAAAAGAACCAGCAAAGGTCTACTGTCCCTTCACCAGCTTTCCAGTGGCTCTCTGAGACGGAGTCTCACTCTGTTGCCCAGGCTGGAGTGCAGTGGCACCATCTCGGCTCACTGCAACCTCCACCTCCCGAGTTCAACAAATTCTCCTGCCTCAGCCTCCCGAGTAACTGGGATTACAGGTGTGCACCACCACACCCGGCTGCTTTTGTATTTTTAGTAGAGACAGGGTTTCACTGTGTTGGCCAGGCTGGTCTCTAACTCCTGACCTCAAGTGATCTGCCCACCTCAGCATCCCGAAGTGCTGGTATAGGTATGAACCACCGCGCCCAGCCCTCCACGTTGGCTCTTATCCAAGAAGTGTTCGCTTAAGACATGTTGTAGGTCAGGCACTAAAAGATGTCACCAGAATCATAAGCCCGTAGGGGCCTCTGGGGAAGTGCCTCTTCCCACAAAGCAAACACGCACATGGAAGTGGTTACCTGAAGCAGGTCAGTTTGTGTTGGGGAAGCGCCTCATAACTCTCAAAGCCGGACTCGTTGGCGTCAAAGATGGACAGCTTCTCATTTGTCAACATCTGCGGCTCATCCACCTGAAGGACATGGGGCCTGTGAGCAGAGGGACAAGGGACGGGTGGCGGAAGGCTGGGAAGAGAGAGCTGCATGTACCGCGTCTGGTGGGTGCTGCCCATATTTGAGGTCGGGGTCGTCCAGGTACTGCCCGCACTGAATGCACTTGGGAGGGTGGGTCTGTGGGAGCAGGAACACAGATGACGGCGCTCAGAAAGCTGCTCCCAGCCACCTCGTGAGCACCGCCATCAGCTTTATTCCCAGGCAGGCGTGTACCTTGGAGCTCACTACTGTTTTGGCGCGAGCCATTTTTTTCTCCGTCCTGGGGGTAAAAGCACAAGATCATTTAATTGTTTCAGAAAATATCAACATCGCCCCTGTGAAGTTTCTGCCTGAGGCACCTGGCAAGGGAGGCCCTGGCTGCTGTGAGGCCCAGGGACGAGGTCACAGTGGCTCTTCACCATAAGGCCATCCTGCCTGACGCATCTTGGTCCCATGTTCACCAACCCAATCCAAAATGAGCCTAAGGTTGCTCCCCAAGGTTGCTCTGGCAATTACTAAAACTCCTTCCCTTTGCTTCCAGAACCATCATTTTAACATTACCATCAGCTTTGGATAATGCCAGGAATAAATTCTTACGGTTCTTTGGGGGTCGTTTTGCGCCTCTTCTCTTCCTGCAGGGAAAACAGAGGAGTAAAGGATACAAGAGCGTTATATGCCCAGATAGTGCTTTGGTGTTAAGAACTCTGTGTATGTGATTATCAAAAAACAGACAGACGGGGAGAGAGGCAGTGAGAGGACCAGCAGGTGTGCTCTTACTCACTCTACCACCTAAACTTGTATCATCAAAAATCTTATAGCCAGGCCTGGCATGCTGGCTCATGCCTGTAATCCCAGCACTTTGGGAGGCCAAAGCACACAGATCATTTGAGGTCAGAAGTTCCAGACCAGCCTGGCCGACAGGGCGAAATCACGTCTCTACTAAAAATATGAAGATTAGCCAGGCACGGTGGCGGGCACCTGCAATCCCAGATACTCAAGAGGCTGAGGCAGAATGGCTTGAACCCAGGAGGCGGAGGTTGCAGTGAGCCAAGATCCTGCCACTGCACTCCAGCCTGAGGGCAGAGCAAGACTCCGTCTCAAAAAAAAAACCAAACAAACCAAAAAAAACACATTAGATGGGAAGCTGAGAGGACTTTGTGGATGGGTCAGGCAGACAGTACATTAACTCAACATCAGTTTCACCAAGAAAGACAACTGTGCTCCCTGTGTGATGCAGAACACACACAGCACTATTTCCAAAGTTCTACTGAGAACAACAACAAAGACCGGTATGTGCTCAAGCAGCCTGCAGCAGACGGGGCTAGAGGGAGACGTGACAGGCAAAGTCCAGAACCCCAGAAACTACAGATAACTTTCCACAAGTTACAAATATATGAAGGAGTGGGAAAACTACAGATGAAACATTTAGGATACTTCTCAACCAAATCCATTACATAAACCTTGTTTGGGTTCCGATTCAAATAAAATGTCAAAAACAAACAAGCCAGGCACAAGTGGCTCATGCCTGTAATCCCAGCACCTTGGGAGGCCAAGGCAGAAGGATCACTTAAGGCCAGAAGTTCAAGACCAGCCTGGGCAACATGGTGAAACCCCATCATGAAAAAAAAAAAGAAAAAGAAAAATAAAGCCTTTACCTTTTCATCCTCATCTTTTTCATCAGAAATCTGTGGATTTGCTTTTTCAGGTTCTTTTTCTTCAGGCCTCCGTTTGGCAGCTCTGCAGGTGAACAGATATACAGCAAGTAGCAGCTTAGAAACACTAACCACATCGCCAGCTAACACAGAAAATGACAAACTAATGCTTCCCCATGGGAAAGCAAGATACCCATGGGAGCCCTACAGGCACACTGCTGGCTTATCATCCTGAGATGAGGCCTTCAGAGGCCCCAGGGTCCCCGCACATGTCTACGTCACCACAGGTTTCTAGAACAGGCATTTTTTTTTTTTTTTGAAAGTTTCACTCTTATCATCCAGGTCAGAGTACAGTGGCACAATCTTGGCTCACTGCAACCTCTGCCTCCCAGCTTCAAGCGATTCTCCTGCCTTAGCTTCCCGAGTAGCTGGGATTATAGGCGCCTGCCACCACACCCAGCTAATTTTTGTATTTTTAGTAGAGGCAGGGTTTCACCATGTTGGCCAGGCTGGTCTCGAACTCCCAACCTCAGGTGATTCACACCTCAGCCTCCCCAAGTGCTGGGATTACAGATGTGAGCCACCACGCTCAGCCTAGCACAGGCTTTCTACTGATTTAGACAACACAAAGGCACAAGCATTTTAACCACTTACAGATCTTTGGGTTGACTTCTGTGCTTCTTCTCATCCTAAGAGGGAAAAATACAGGGGAGGTAGAGAGATAAAGAAGGGAAAAAATTAGTTTCTGAGCCAGAGTGAGACAAAATGCAAACAGCAAAATTACAGGTTATGGATTCCAGCGCTGTGGAGCTGGAGGACAGGCAGGCCTAGGAAGATCTACTGGGTACACATGAGGCTTCACTTCCCCCACTTAGTTTCCTACCAGATACAAACAAGCGGGCACTAAACAACCTCCTAGACTAAGGCTTGACAAACGGTTTTTGAAGGAGCCAGAGGATAAGTATTTTTAGCTTTGCTGACCATGTGGTCTGTGTCAGGATGATCGTCTCTACCACAGTAACATAACAGCACCCACAGGCAAAATGCAAATGAAAACCATGGCTCTGTTCCAATAAAACTTTATTTACAGGCTGTGTGCAGTGGCGTGCATCTGTAATCCCAGCATTTTGGGAGGTTAAGGTGGGAGGATTGCTTGAGGCCAGGAGTTCGAGGCCAGGAGTTCGAGGCCAGCCTGAGCAACACAGTGAGACCCCCATCTCTGCAAAAAAATAATTTTTTTTTTTTGAGACGGAGTTTTGCTTTTGTTGCCCAGGCTGGAGTGCAATGGCATGATCTCGGCTTACTGCAACCTCTGTCTCCTGGGTTCAAACTATTCTCCTGCCTCAGTCTCCTGAGTAGCTGGGATTGCAGGCAGGCACCACCATGCCCAGCTAATTTTGTATTTTTAGTAGAAATCAAGTTTCACCATCTTAGCCAGGCTGGTCTCAAACTCCTGACCTTAAGCGATCTGCCTGCCTCAGCCTCCCAAGGTGCTGGGATTACAGGCATGAGCCACCATGCCGGCCCTCACATCCCTTTCTACCATGAGGCAAAAGTGCTGGCGGAGTGAGCTCAGTCCCCTGCCAGTTTCTGACAGAAGGCAGGGAGTAATGTGATTAGGCCACTAAGCTTTCTCCAGTCTGAAGGGATCCCAGGCAAATACTGACAGTAAGGTGACCAATATCTGAACAGAAGAGGTGAGGGACAGTAAGGCGTCACAGTGGGAGGCTGGAGGCAATACCAAAGGTTCCCCTGCTATAGGGTGAGGACGGAGGCCCATTGGTGGCCAGGTCAGAAGTGAGGGTACTCGCCACCCACCAAGCCCGTAACTTTGGGCTCCACTCTCTAGAACACAACAGGCAGAAACCCACAGAGACCCTCTTGGGGTCTTCAGCCACTCTTAGGTAGGGACGCACCGCCCCCCACCAATGACCTAGCTCCCTTCCCTAGAGTTCATGCAGGAGAGCCTGCAGCCCACCTGGCCATCCTGTACTTTGACAGAGGCCCAGCTGTGCTCCATATGATACTTAAGGGTTTAAACGTATGCACTTGGCTGAACTAGACTAGGGAGGCTGGCGGGGGGGAGAGCTAGACTCAGATAAACGTAGGAGGCTGGTAAAAAATCGAGGTGTAGCTGACTAGTGCGTCAAAGCTGCCATGTATCAAGGCTTCTCAGCAATGAGGCCTCAAGAGAGTATGCTTCACACACGTCTCAGCCCAGGCACACATAGATCCTCTCTAGTGCAAAGGACAGAGGACAACTGAGTGTCCACTGGGCATCAGGCATAGAGATCTAGCCACAAATCCCAGCCCTCAGACAGAGAAAAAGAGTCTGGACAGCCCCATGGAGCCTGGGTGGATGGGGCTGGACTTGAACCCAGAGCCCCACCCTGCACCCTCCCACCCAACCAAACAGGAACAGAAGAATCCTGACGGAGTTCAGAAACAAAGATCCTGCCCTTACTTTCTCATCTCCGTCTTCATCCACATCAGCATGCATGCCTGCCCTGGCTTCTCTGTCCGGCTCCTCCTTCAGTTTCTGTTTGGGTGTTCTGTCACAGAAGACAACACACGCACAGGCTGGTCAGCTCGGGGACCCTGCACCAGGACCAACAGGCTCCCAGGGCTGACAGAGGCTCCCCTCCAGGTTCAGAGGACGGGTGGCCTCTCTTCACTGCAGGAAGCCCAGAGGGCATTTACTACCACTTCAGGACTCATAGTCCTCAGGAACACCATCAATACCCCGCCTAAATGTTGGTCAGAGATGCTAGTGGTTTAATGCAAAAAACAGACAAGGGAATGCCCTGATTTCTGTGGCCTAATGGGAAGCCGGCCTGCAGTAGAGGAAGACTCATGACTGGCCTGCCCAGGTTTAGCAGAGCTGGGCTGATGTGCGATCTGTCAGTCAGTGACCATAGACAGCTGACTACACACGGGTCCAAGTCTTCACCTCTCCCTCTGCCAGGGCCCTGCTGCTCAGGTGGGATATTCTGCCCACCTCTGGATTCAGGTTTAGTCTCAACATCTGCTTCAGCTAATTGTTCTTTTTTTTTCGAGATGCAATCTCCACTTCCCGGGTTCAAGTGCCTCAGCCTCCCTAGTAGCTGGGACCACAGGCATGCACCACCATGCCTGACTAATTTTTTGTATTTTTAATAGAGACCATGGTGGCCAGGCTGATCTTGAACTCCTGACCTCAAGTGATCTACTTCCCTCAGTCTGTGAGCTATTGCACCTGGCCCAATTTTTTTTTCAAAAGAGGTTTGAAAAAGTGCTACTTTCACTCCTGCCCTTGTGCCCTTGCACAGCCACAAGCATGTATCCAGGCTGGCCAAGTAGTGAGGGCAGAGGTAGGTCAGCCCAGCCGCCCCAACTAAGCCAGCTCAGGATCAGCCAACAGCCACCAAGCCACAGACAGGTGAGCTTGACAAACGCACGCTGTTCTAGGCCTCTGGCCTTGGAGCCATTTGTCACACAGCATTTTCAGTGATAGGTAACGACACAGCTGCTCACTCGATGGCCTTTCACTACCACACAACACACAGCTGTGTGACCAACCCTGAGGGCCCAGGGGTCAGGAGGAGAAATTGAAGCCAAAGTCACCCTGTAATCCCAGCAGTTTGAGAGGTTGAAGGGGGAGGGTCACCTGAGGTCAGGAGTTCAAGATCAGCCTGACCAATATGGCGACACACTGTCTCTGGATTCAGGCTCAGTCTCAACACTTGCTTCAGCTAATTGTTTTTTCTTTTTCTTTTGAGACAGAGTCTCATTATTTCGCCCAGGCTGGAGTGCAGGGGTATGATCTCGGCTCACTGCCATCTCCACCTCCCAGGTTCAAGTGATTCTCCTGCCTTCGTCTCCCAAGTAGCTGGGACCACAGGCATGTGCCACCATGCCTGGCTAATTTTTTTGTGTTTTTATTATTTTTAAGTGTTATGTATTAATTTAATATTTTTAAATATTAAACATTTTTAATATGTGTTTTTTTATTTTTAATTTGTATTTTGTATTTTTGAATGCAAAAATTAGCTGGGTATGGTGGTATGTGCCTGTAGTCCCAGTTACTCAGGAGGCTGAGACAGGAGAATCACTTGAGTCTGGGAGGTAGAGGTTGCAGTGAGCCAAGATCACGCCACTGCACACCAGCCTGGGTGACAGAGCGAGATTCCTTCTCAAAATAAAATTAAAATCAAAAAAGCTAAGTTCAGCCTTCGCTGCAGGTAGTGAAAGGCCAGCCTTTCACAAGTAGAAGTTGCCCACATAAGAGGCGTGTAATTAGTACCCATTGTTCCACACCAACACTTTACCAGAATACTTATGCTAGCAATTCAGTTTCACAATATAAAGCACAAAGGCAGGTTTGCTGTACTTACAGTTCTTTGGTTTGACTCCGAAGTCTCTTTTCTTCCTAAGTTGGGGGGAGAAAAGACAAGTTAATTTTTTTTGATTTGGTTCGGATCTATTAAAGCGTCCTATGGAAATAAAACACCTGAACTTATCCTAGAGTCCAGCTGGTGGGAGTAAAGACGGTCTACCGGCCGGGCACAGCGGCTCACACCGGTCCTCTCAGAACTCTGGGAGGCTGAAGTGGGAGGATCACTTGTGCCCAGGTGTTCAAGACAGCACTTTTCTTCTTCAGTGGGATAAGTAGATAGGAAATGAAACTTTTAGAAAGGAGATACTACAACACTGCTATTTAAGTATTCTTACTTCAAAATTCTTCTACCACCTGTCATCAGTAAGTGTTGATGGCCTCACAGAAAGTAACTTTATTACAGATCTCCACTTTCCATATAAAGGAATGAAGTAGGATGGCCCACTCTGGAAAGTAGCTCCAACGGAGACACAACAACACATCCACTGAGACTACATTTATTCATTCATTTATTTATGAGACGGAGTCTCACTCCGTCACCCAGGCGGAGGGCAGTGGTGCAATCTTGGCTCACTGTAACCTCTACCTCCCAGGTTCAAGCAATTCTGCTGCCTCGGCCTCCCAAGTAGCTGAGTTTACAAGTGCACACCACCATGCCCAGCGTACTTTTTATTTTTGGTAGACATGGGGTTTCATCACGTAGGCCAGACTGGTCTTGAATTCAAGTTATCTATTCACTTCAGTCTCCCAAAGTGCTGGCATTATAGGCATGAGCCACCACACCCAGCCTGAGGCTGCATTTAAAGAACCAGACATTGCCGGGCGCGGTGGCTCATGCCTGTAATCCTAATACTTTGGGAGGCCGAGGTGGGTGGATCACCTGAGGTCAGGAGTTCATGACCAGCCTGGCTATCATGGTGAAACCCCATCTTAAAAAAAAAAAAAGAACCAGACATGGCCCAGCGTGGTGGCCCACACCTCTAATCCCAGCACTTTGGGAGGCTGAGGTGGGCGGATCACGAGGTCAAGAGATCAAGACCACCCTGGCCAACATGGTGAAACCTCCTCTCTAAAAATACAAAAAGTAGCCAGGCATGGTGGCAGGCGCCTGTAATCCCAGTTACTCAGGCAGCTGAGGCAGGAGAATCGCTTGAACCTGGGAGGCAGAAACTGCAGTGAGCCAAGATAGCACCACTGCACTCTAACCTGGTAACAGAGAAAGACTGTCACAAAAACAAACAACAACAACAAAAAACTAGACACATCTTGCCATAGAAGAACCAGGCAAATCAAATCCGACCCTCGGAAACTCCTCATGTGGTAGTTTGTGAAGAGGTTACAAAGGTTGCTGGTATTAGGACACACATTGCAAACCTCCCTACTGCAAGAAGAGATCCTGCGAGTGTCCCTACAGGCGAGTGATTTCAATCTTGCCCCAGGTTCCTTCTTTGGAGGGTGGTAGTTGAACTAGCCCATTAGGACTGCTTGTTCTGAAACGAATTCCAGGTATGCACCAAATTCCAGGTATGCACCGACTGCAACGGCTGTCTAATTTAACTAGAATCAGAGTAGGAAGGTGATCAATGAAAGACCAACCTCGGCTGGGTGTGGTGACTCACGCCTATAGTCCTAGACTCTGGGAGGCCAAGGTGGGTGAATTCCCGAACCTGAGGTCAGGAGTTTGAGATCAGCCTAGCCAGCACGGCGAAACCCCGTCTCTACTAAAGGTACAAAAATGAGCCAGGCGTGGTGGCGGGCTCCTGTAATCCCAACTACTCGGGAGGCTGAGGCAGAAGAATCGTTTGAACTTGGAAGGCAGAGGTTGCAGTGAGCCGAGATCTCACCACTGCACTCCAGGATGAGCAACAAGAGTGAAACTGTCTCAAAAAAAAAATTGCATTATCTTAGTTGATTCCCCAATGGACAGCTATCCTTTACCAACCTCCTGAGAAAGGCACTCGCTACCCACCCAAGTTGGTAAGTAACTTCTAGTCATCTTTTTTTTTTTTTTAAGACAGTCTTCCTTTGTCACTCAGGCTGGATTGCAGTAGGGCAAAAATGGCTCACTGTATCCTCAACCTCCTGAGCTCAAGTGATCTTTCTGCCTCAGCCTCCCAAGACGCTGGAACTACAGGCACGTTGCATGCTGCCTGTTCCACCACACCAGGCTAATTTTTGTATTTTTTTGTAGAGACAGGGTCTCACTACATCGTCCAGGCTAGTACTGAACTCCTAAGCTCAAGTGATCCACCCACCTCAGCCCCCCGAAGTGCTAGGATTATAGGCATGAGCCACCATGCCCGGCCCTTAGGCATTAAAAAAAAAAACAAAAAAAAACAAACAGGATCCAACAACTGTATTGCATAGAATCTTAGACGCCGAGATTTTACAAAAAAGATGGGGGACTGGGGAAAGAGTTGGTCTGACTTCACAGAGGAAAATGCAATTTTATATCTGGATGATGCTAAAAAATTTTAGCACCTCCTACGTCTGAAAATTAGAACTTCACCAAGATCTCATCAGCCAGAGAAGCAAGTGGGCGAGGTGACAGACTGAAACTCTGACTAGTTGATAAAGTAGCAAAGGTTGGTCGGTATGGTAGCTCATGCCTGTAACCCCAGCACTTTGGTGGCTGAGGCAGGTGGATCATTTGAGGTCAGAAGTTCAAGACCAGCCTGGCCAACACAGTGAAACCCCGTCTATACTAAAAATACAAAAATAAACCGGGTATGGCAATGGGCACCTGTAGTCCCAGCAACTCGGGAGGCTGGGACACGACAATCACTTGAAACTGGGAGGTGGAGGTTGCAGTGAGCTGAGATTGCACCTCTGCACTCCAGCCTGGCTGACAAGAGCAGGAGACTCTCAAAAAAACAAACAAAAAAAACCACACACACACACACACACACACAGAAAATAAAATACCACAAATAAGTAGCAAAGGTCCTCACTATCACAACCTCATAACCCACCTTCCATGTAGAGAACCACCAAAAAAGTGTTTTAGCCAAAGTCAAGCCCATTTCGATCACTGGCAAAAGCCATCTTGTTCTTCCACGTTCCCCACACCCTGTCCCTGAGTCCTGAAAAGAAATGGGGACTGTACAGAATTAAAGGAGAATTAACAAACTTGGAGGTGACAGAGCTTTACTTTTTCATCTCTTTCTTCTTCCTTTTCAGTGCATGTTCCTGGTTTTACTCTTTCAGGTTCTTCTGCAGGAAGTGGTCTAGCAACTCTGTCAAGCAAAACAACAGACCCCAAGTGTGAATGCCAAGAGCCTCCCCACAGAAGCTGTTTTATAAAGCTCCTCTTTCCTACCCCCAAAAGCAACCTTCATTATCTCAGGAGCCCTAACAGATGCACACTCATTTAACATTCAGTAATTGATACAATTTTTATGTATGGTTCCAATGTCAGCTGTCCTCAATTCATTCCTTCCAAGGAAAGAGGAGAATTCAATTTCAATCTAAACAGTAATGATCTGACCCCAAATTCAACATCCCTAATGAGAATATGCTTGCCATGGAAACTTACGATAAAGCTCTTTTTGAACTTTTTTTTTTTTTTGAGACGGAGTCTTGCTCTATTGCCCAGGCTGGAGTGCAGTGGTATGATCTCGGATCACTGCAGCCTCTACCTCCTGGGTTCAAGCAGTCCTCCTGCTTCAGCCTCCCAAGTAGCTGAGATTACAGGCCCACGCCCAGCTGAGTTTTATATTTTTAGTAGAGACAGGGTTTCTACTAAAGACTATGTTGGTCAGGCTGGTCTTAAACTCCTGACCTCAAATGATTAGCCTGCCTCGGTTCCCCCAAAGTGCAGGAATTCCAGGCATGAGCCACTGTGCCTGGCCTTAAACTTTCTGAAACAGTAATTTTGTGATCAAGATTACACAACTCGTAGAAAAAGAAAGGTATAGTAACTATTCTTACCGTTCTTTGGCTGTAACTCTACGCCTCTTCTCATCCTGTGTGGAGGGAAGGGAAGAAGAAGAAAAAAGATAAGAATACTGGTTTGAAGGGAAGATCAACACCACGAGTGTGAATTGAAATATTAACATATTTGACATACTTACAACAAGAGTGGAAAAGGAGGGGGCCTGGGTCTTGGGGAGAAGACCTGAGAAACTCTTACTCTGGTATTAATGCCCCACCAACCCCAAAACAAAGGCAGTTCCGAGAAGTAGGCAGCCACACTGTCCATTACTAGAGTTTGCCTAGTGATACGACATAAGAGAATCAAAGATTCTCCACCTTGTGTCAGAAATCTGTTTATCTATTTAAGACCAGTCTGGACAACATGGGAAAACCCCAAATCTACAAAAAATAGAAAAATTAACTGAGTGCCATGCGCCTGTAGTCCCAGCTGCTCGGGAGGCTGAGTTGGGAGGACTGCTTGAGCCCAGGAGGTTGAGGCTGTAGTGAGCCATGACTGTGCCACTGCACCCCAACCTGGGTGACAGAGTGAGACCTGTCTCAAAAACAAACAAAAAAAACCCTGTAATCCCCGCACTTTGGGAGGCCAAGGCGGGTGGATCACTTGATGTCAGGAGTTTGAGATCAACCTGGCCAACACAGTGAAACCCCATCTCTACTAAAAATATAAAAATTAACTGGGTGTGGTGGCACATGCCTGCAGTCTCAGCTACTCAGAAGGGCTGAGAATGGAGAATTGCTTGAACTTGGGAGGCAGAGGTTGCAGTGAGCCAAGATCATGCCATTGCACTCCATCCTGAGCAACAGAGTGAGACTCCACCTCAAAAAAAAGCTTAAAAGAAAAAAAAGTTAGCCAGGCACGGTGGCACATGTCTGTAATCCCAGCTACTCGGGAGACTGAGGCAGGAGAATCGCTTGAGCCTGAAAAGTGGAGGTTGCAGTGAGTCATGATCACGCCATTGCACTCCAGCCTGGGTGATAAGAGCAAAACCTGGTCTCAAAAAAAAAGTCAGAATACATATACATACATATATACAACACATATGTATGTAAGACTGCCTTCAGACTTGAGCTGTGACATCAATTCTCCCCTGGGTTTCTACCTTGCCCTGCAAATTTCAAATTTACCAGCTTTCACAATCTTGTGAGCCACTTCCTCAAAATAAATGTCTCTCCTCATAAATATATACTCCAACTATGTACCCACAAAAAGAAAAAAATAAAATTATATATTCATACACACATACACGTTCATATGTATAAACATATCTATCTATCTATATACACACATGTATATATTCGATTGGTCGCGTCTCTCAGGAGAGCTCGAACTAGACAGGGTTTTTTTTTTTACTTGAACAGACCACATATGAGGTCACAATCATCAAATACACCAAGTTCAGCTGGAGTCAGGAAATCAAAGTGCCAGCCCTACCTTGTCTTTGTCTTCTTCCTTGATGGACTCATCCAATTTGGCTCTTTCAGACTCTTCCTGAGGTTTCCGTTTGGCAGGGCTGTCACACACAGTGAGGCTGACCATTAGTGTAACAAAACCCTAGACCTCCAGCGGGCCTGGAGTGACTGACAGACCTCCTTCTCAACGCACTCCCTTAGGGACAGTTCAGGGCATGGATGCCTTCTCTCCCAGCAAGGGCTCTCATTCACCAGGATGTTGAAAGAGGCTTCAGTGTGTTTGTTTTTTATTTTTTAAAGACACAGTTGCAGTTTTGTTGCCCAGGCTGGAGTGCAAAGATGTGATCTTGGCTCACCGCAACCTCTGCCTCCCAGGTTCAAGGGATTCTCCTGCCTCAGCCTCCCGAGTAGCTGGGATTACAGGCATGTGCCACCACGCTCAGCTAATTTTGTATTTTTAGTAGAGACAGGGTTTCTCCATGTTGGTCAGGCTGGCCTCGAACTTCTGACTCAGGTGATCTGCCTGCCTCTGCCTCCCAAAGTGCTAGGTTACAGGTGTGAGCCACCACGCCTGGCACGAGGCTTCAGGTTTACCGTTTCTCTGAATGATGGGCTTAGAACGCTGTCTTGCCATCTTGTAAGTCCTAAGAAATCATGGGTCTCATCACTGACCAACAGCTGCTGGTGTCAGAGAAGAGGCGTTACATACCTCTCTGGTGGAGGGACACAGCACCATCCATAAAGTCAGCCTCAGACAGGGCACAGTTGCTCACGCCTGTATTCCCAGCACTTTGGGAGGCCAAGGCAGGCAGATCACCTGAGTTCAGGAGTTTCAGACCAGGCTGGCCAACATGGTAAAATCCTGACTCTACAGAAAGTACAAATGTAAGCCAGGGTGGCAGGTACTTATAATCCCATCTACTCAGGAGGCTGAGGCAGGAGAATTGCTTGAACCCAGGAGGTGGAGGTTGCAGTGAGCCGAGATCATGCCATTGCACTCCAGCCTGGGCAACAGTGCAAGATGCTGTCACCCAAAAAAAAAAAAAAAAAAAAAAAGTGAGCCATAAAAAATAAAAAGCTGGAATGTGATCAGGCCTGTAGTTCTAACTATCAGTTTATAGGGAGCGTAAGACAAAGGGACCTGTGGAACACCACAAGAATGCAATCAGCTCAATCTAGAAACTACTGGACAAATGAATGAATTTCTTCAAATAAACAGCAAGAAGAGAAGAGAAGGAATTAAGGAATTTACAGGAAAATAGGAGGGAAAGAATCTATAACTTTAAGAAACAAGTCAACCAAATGCTGTTTGCCACCAAACCCTGTTCACCACAAAGGAAGAAATGTGAATATCAACTATATATTTGATATTAGGAAATTCTTATACTTTTATAAGGCATCAGAACAGTATTATACTTTGTCTCGTTAAAAAGACTGTTTTGGCCAGGCATGGTGGCTACTCCACCCAGCACCTTGGGAGGCCGAGGTGGGTGGATCACCTGAGGTCAGGATTTCAAGACCAGCCTGCTCAACATGGTGAAACCCCAACTCTACTAAAAATACAAAAATAGCCAGGTATGTTGGCAAGCATCTGTAATCCCAGCTACTCAGGAAGCCGAGGATGGAGAATCACTTGAATCCAGGAGGCGGAGGTTGCGTTGCAGTGAACCAAGATTGTGCCACTGCATTCCAGCCTGGGCGACAGAGTGAGACTCAGTCTCAAAAAAAAAAAAAAAAAAAAAAAACACAAGACTGAAGGGCATAGTGGCTCACACCTGTAATCCCAGCACTTTGCAAGGCCGAGGCAGGAGAAGTGCTTGAGCTCAGGAGTTCAAGACCAGCCTGGGCAACATGATGAAACCTGGTCTCTACCAAAAATACACAAAAAATTAGCCAGGCATGGTGGCACATGCCTGTGGTCCCAGCTACATGTGAGGCTGAGGTGAGAGGGTCGCTTGAACCATGTACTCCAGCATGGGTGACTGAGCCAGACCCTGCCTCAAAAAAAAAAAAAAAAAAAAAAGACTGTTAAATGTTAGCAATTATTGTAAAATATGAGTAATAAAGAAAAAGTTGTCAAAAGATATCTCATTGTCTAGAAATATAGTGAAATATTTATGGACAAAGTAATCCAGGTGGGGACACACAACACAGGGACATAGATAAAACAATGGCTATAAGTGGATAACTGTTGGCTTTAGATGATGGGTATTTCAGGGTTCATTACACAAAACTCACGATTTTGTGTACATTTGAGCTTTCCTATGTGAGTAACAACAGGTAAGGTTTTCAGAAATGCTATTCATGAATGTCTAGTGAACAGAAGTGCAAGACAAAAACCTATCAACACGGAAGACAGAATTGCCACCTGACACCCTACCAGTTCCATCCCAAAACAGCTGGCCCCTAAAAAAGCCAGCTGCCAATTTATCGGATACTGACCCCTTTGCAAAATGAGATGTGATAGTGGTCTGCCTGGTGCTTTGCCTTGTAATCCTGGGGCTAGGTGAAGGTTCAGCTGTTTAAAGAAAAAAAAGCATTAACAACAAAAAAAAAGCCACTATGAATAGAAATCCCACAGCAAGGATGCAGTTAAACATTACCAAGTTATTGCAGGAAGCCAGGTTCTGAGGACTAAGCATCTTTGCGTTTTTATTCTAGTCAATAACCAGCTTGCTGATGTTGGCAGTTGGCAGCTGCCAGTTTGCTGAGCCATATCACATCAGTTATCTGAGGGGCCAAACACTAAAGAAGGCCAGGAAATAGAACCTCTCCTTAAAGTATCAAAAGATGAAGTGGGCCAGGCACAGTGGCTCGTGTCTGTAATCCCAATGCTTTGGGAGGCCAAGGTGAGAAGATCATTTGAGCTCAGGTATTCAAGACCAGCCTGGGCAACATGACAAAACCCCAACTCTACTAAATACAAAAAAATTAGCTGGGCGTAGTGGTGCACACCTGTAATCCCAGCTACTCGGGAGGCTGAGGCAGGAGAATCACATGAACCTGGGAGACAGAGGTTGCAGTGAGCTGAGATCACACCACTGCACTCCAGCCTGGGCAACAGAGCAAGACTGTGTCTCAAAAAAATAAAAAAAATAAAAATAAAGAGCTGGGTATAGTGGCTCACACCTGTAATCCCAGCACTCTGGGAGGCTGAGGCGGGTGAATCACCTTAGGTCAGGAGTTCGAGACCAGTCTGGCCAACATGGTGAAACCCCATCTCTACTAAAAATATAAAAACTAGCAGGTGTGGTAGCACATGCCTCTAATCCCAGTTACTTGGGAGGCTAAGGATCACTTGAACCTGGGAGGCAGAGGTTGCAGTGAGCTGAGATCATGCCACTTTGCTCCAGCCTGGGAAACAGAGTGAGACTCCATCTCAAAACCAATTAAAAGGAAAATGAATCGTGCTCTTACGCTTAGTCTCTCCATCACACTTGCTCCTCCTGGGCGTGCGAGGTTTGGAAATAGGTTTAGGGGTGCTGTTGGCATCTGCCATTCTCATTCTACGGTCTTCACCTCTTACTTGGGTCCCGTTTTCTAGACGTCCATTCACTTCCCGGTTGCAAGCATGAGCACCATTCTCCAAGGACAAATCTTTATTTAAAAGGGATTTGACTTTAGCCAGGTAGCCCTCCTATAGCAGGAAAGGATAATTTAAGTAGCAGTGAATGTAAACAAGTGGCAGTCAGAGAACAAGGAAACACATGCGTTTCCATCATCATCAGGCAAGGAGGACAACTGGGGATCGTGCTGCCTCCCTGGTCACATAAAAGTTACAGGGAGGAGACGTTTTTCTAGAGGCTGAGATGCTGGGAACTGACTTACCTCAGATAATTCTTCTTTATGTAACTTGGTTTCCAAGTCACATAACTGATTCTTTATTTCTGTTTGCAGAAATTCGTGCAAGAGATTCAATTTCTCCTTCACACATTCCTAAGGGAGGAGTATAGGTTTAGCAGTTCCCACATTCCCAAGCTATTCACTAATGGACTAATACACAAATTACTGAGCTGCCTGGTCACATCACAATGACTGAATGGCAGGCAACGCTGTCTTGGCCAAAAAATTAAACAGTCACGAAACATGTTCAGGGTATTTCCATTAGGATCACTTCACTTCTGTCTCCAAAGTGGTGAAAAATGGGAAAGTTGGAGGTGAGATGGAGACTTATCAAGGTTTATAAGAATATTGCGCTTTTGAAAAGTGTTGGTCAGGCACAGTGGCTCACGCCTGTAATCCCAGCACTTTGGGAGCCCAAGGCGAGTGGATTGCTTTGAGCCCCAGAGTTCAAGGCAGCCTGGGTGACATGACAAAATCCCATCTTTACAAAAAATATAAAAAATTAGCTGGGCGTGATGGCTTGAACCCATAGTTACAGCTACTTGGGAGGCTGAATGGGAGGATTACTTGAGCCTGGGAGGCAAAGGTTGCACTGAGCCAAGACTGTGCTACTGCACTCCGGCCTAGGTAACAGAATGAGACCCTATCTCAAAACAACAACAACAACAACAAAAACACAATACAACAGTGTTACCAGGACAAGTTACAATCCAAAATAGATTGTTTAGTAACTGAGATTGGTTAAAAAAAAACTATTAGCAGCAAATTAGTGCCAACATTCAACAAGACTATCCCAATGATCTTTGAAACTTCATGGGAAAAAGTGCCAAATCCACTTCAAGAAAACAAACCTCTTTTTATGAGGCACAATGCATGTCAGTCACATTTGGTAATAAGAAAAACTTTAAGGTGGACATTACCTTTTCTGTTAAGCTGTCTCGTTCCAAATCTTTGAGCCTGGGGGGGAAAAAACAGGGGAGAAAACACAAACACTTGTTAAGCAACTTCATTTGCCTGTAAGAATATCATAGTTTTAAGGAAGTTTAATCTGAGAGTTAGAAAAAAATAAGCTAGCTTTTGTCTCTCCACCAGTGTCTAGAGTGTCCTACTGAAATGCCTAATGCTAAGAAGTCATTTAATCTGAACAAGGTTCCCCTTTTGGGGGTGATTTTTCTGATGGTGAGATTATACAGCATCTCTGTAACAGAATATATACACATACATACATGTCTATGTATATGTATGTGTAATCCCAGCACTTGTGGGTGGATCACGTGAGGTTGGGAGTTCAAGACCAGCCTGGCCAGCCTGGAGAAACCCTGTCTCTACTAAAAATACAAAATTAGCTGGGCGTGGTGGCACATGCCTGTAATCCCAGCTACTCGGGAGGCCGAGACAGGAAAATAGCTTGAACCGAGGAGGCGGAGGTTGCAGTGAGCCAACATTGTGCCATTGCACTCCAGCCTGGGCGACAAGAGCAAAACTCCCGTCTCAAAAAAAAAAAGAAAAGAAAAAAGGCTGGGCAAACACTGTGACTCACTCCTGTAATCCTACCATTTTGGGAGGCTGAGGCAGTGGATCACCTGCAGTTGGAAGTTTGAGACCAGCCTGACCAACATAGATAAACCCCATCTCTACTAACAATACAAAATTAGCTGGGCGTGGTGGCACAGGCCTGTAATCCCAGCTACTCGGGACACTGAGGCAGGAGAATCGCTGGAACCCAGGAGGTGGAGCTTGCAGTGAGCCAAGATCACACCATTGCACTCCATCCTGGGCAAAAAGAGCAATATTCTGTCTCAAAAAAAAAAAAAAAAAAATTATCTGGATTTGGTGACTCACACTTGTGGTCCTAGTTACTCGGGAGGCTGAAGAAGGAAGATCACCTGAGCCTGGGAGGTCGAGGCCACAGTGAGGCATGATTGCATCATTGCACTCCAGCCTAGGCAACAGAGTGAGACCCTGACTCAAAAAGGTACCAAGAAAAGGAAGGAGCAGGTCATACAGTTGGTGCCCTTCCCTAAGGGAAATCACCTATAGCTGGTCTTTCTCCAGCTGGATTTGATGACAGCCCATAATAAGGTGTGCCACAGAGTGGCCAGTGTGAGAATCAGTAGCCCAGGCCACAGGATACTGTGGAGAAGCCAGCTAATGCTCCCAAAGGCCTGTGGTTGGTAGTAGCATTTTCATAAGGATGAAATAGGGAAGTCAAGGCATCCGGGGAAGCAAGGGGTACCCACACACAGGGCAGACAGAGGTGAAGTTAGAGGAGGTGGCTGGTGCCTCCCCGAAGAACACATTCTTCAGGATGTCTCTAACTAATCATTCCTAAGTACAGAACTGCCAGGAGTTTGCCTGGAAAACTGTGGTCTGATCTGATTACTGACAATTAGTGGCTTGACTCTTTTGCCGGGAAAGAGAGAAGAAATAAAAGAACAATAGCTGAGTGCGGTGGTGCACGCCTGTCATCCCAGCTACTCAGGAGGCTGAGGTGGGAGGATTGCTTGAGGCCAGGAATTCGAGTCCAGCCTGGGGAACACAGAGCGATTATCTCTTCCGAAAAAATATGTAAAAACAAGAAGAGAAGTCACCAAGGAAACAGAGGGGAACACAGAGGTTATTGTTCCCAGCCTGGGTGCTAACTGCAGACTGTGGGGTGAGAACAGGTCTAACCAGCTGGGTAAGTATCTGTTGGTGGAAGGAAGGTGCCCCAGGCAGAGACCAGGCCACTGCCATCTCTGGACCTTTCCACCCAGCATCTGCACAGACAGGTGCTCAGTTATCGTTTTCCCGAAGGGCAGAAGTGGCTGGACTTCCTAGAGGGTCAGTGCAGGCAGCAGTATGAGGAATGCTTTGCTGAACCAATGTCATACAATGGCTGCTCCAGGACATGCAGGCCCTGCTTCCCCACCAGTGCTGCTCACATCTGAGTACCTGCTGAATGCCAGGCCCTGCTCCAGGAAATGAGCAAAGTGATTAGATGTAGATGCCACTAGGCAGGGACTTCCTGACTTGCTGGGTGGTCAGGCAAGGCCACTCGCTCTGTAGAAGAGATACTTAGCACCCTGCAGACAGAGTGGTAATAGAGACTGCATATTATACATTATATATACTGTATCACTTGGACTCAAGGCAAGACACAGTAGCTCATGCTAGCTACTGTGTAATCCCAGCACTTCGGGAGGCTGGGGCAGGAGGATCACTTGAGGTCAGGAGTTTGAGACCAGCCTGGGCTATTATTGAGAGATCCCATCTCTACAGAAAAAAAAAAAAAAAGTTAAAAAATTAGCCGGGTAGGTAGTGTGCACCTGTGGTACCAGCTACTTGGGAGGCTGAGGTGGGAGGATCGCTTGAGCCTGGGAGGCTCAACTTGGGAGGCTGAGGCTGCAGTGAGTTATGATGGTAGCACTGCACTCTAGCCTGTCCAGCCTGGGCAATAGGGCATGACCCTGTCTCAAAAGAAAAAACCATCAGGATTTCCAGGAGCACAGGGAACCTCTTCTAGGAACACGTCATTCCACCCTTGTAGCAACTGGGGTCCAGGGAGAGCCTTAAGTCAGGAGGGCTACAGAAATAGGTACTTCCAGCCAGAGGCACACACGCTGTGGTAGCAGCGTTACACCTGATTTCTCAGTCACTCCGCTGAGAAAACTGGAAGGACTCGGCTTCTATCTCGACCAGCCAGCCAGTCCCTGATCCCAAGGTTGCCCGGGGTGTGAAGGACAAGGCTCAATGGACTGCAGAGAACAAGGTGTCCTTTGCAGAATGGGTCTGCTTTCTTTCAACCCTTCCTATGAACTGGGATATTTAGCCTGGCAAAGAGAGGAATAGAGAAACCTTCAGAACCCCTAGGATGTCTCATCCAGTGAAGACCTGATTTAACCTGCCTGGCCCCAGAGTGGCAGGTGGGATCCCAGACAGGCACCTAGGAGCCTGTGGGAGGGTCACTTTAGAGACGTCCCTTCCCTGGTAAAAACTGTGATGACACCGATCACATCTGCTGAAGCCAGCAGGGTTGCAGATGGCCGTGAAGGACCTAGCAGAGGACTGAGAATGCCGGCTTTGGGCCCAGCCTGAGACCCTATGATTCATTCCTAGTGTTTCACTAGGAGATTAGTCCTCCGCAGAGGAAGATAAGATATACATAAACAGCCATGGAGGAACAAGGGAAATACAGCTCATGCCTTTAGACTTCCCAAGAGAAAGGCTGTAACAGCCTCAGGAAGAAGGAGTTGAGAGCTCTGTGTGATCTGGGCACAGGAAGCTGCTCAAACAGGGGCTCCATCTCAGGACAGCTGGCTCTGGAAACACCCAAGAAACAAACTCGAGACTGGCCACACACAGGGAGAGAAAGGCACCTCCAGAGAGGAGGCCAGGGCACTCTGAGGGAGGCCAGGAGCATCAATCACGCTCATCAATCTCGTTCCAGAGTTAACAAACCACCAAAGCAGTCAAGGGGAAGTAGAACTATGATATCAGAGCCACTTTTTTTTTTTTTTGAGACTCAGTTTCGCTCTTGTCACCCAGGCTGGAGTGCAGTGGTGTGATCTCGGCTCACCACAACCTCTACCTCCCGGGTTCAAGCGATTCTCCTACCTCAGCCTCCAGAGTAGCTGGGATTATAGGCAACTGCCATCATAATTGTGGGGTTTTTGTATTATTAATAGAGACAGGGGCTTTGCCATGTTGGGCAGGCTGGTCTGGAACTCCTAACCTCAGGTGATCCGCCCACCTCAGCCTCCCAAAGTGCTAGGATTACAGGCATGAGCCACCTCGCCCAACCCTTATCAGAGCCATATTTTAAGAAAACTAACCCAGCAGAGGTATCTAATACAGATTGGACAGGAAGAAATTACAAAAATGTTAGATAACTCCAATACCTCTATGCCAGAAATGCTGGTCTGAAATACAAGAGACCATGACTGGGCACAGTGCCTGTAATCTCAACACTTGCGAAGGCAAGGCAGGAGGATCACTTGAGCCCAGGAATTCGAGACCAGCTTGGGCAACAGAGTGAGACCCCGTCTCTAAAAGAAAGAATTAGCTGGGTGTGGTGGAATGCACCTATAGTCCTAGCTGCTCAGGAGGCCGAAGTGGAGGCATCACTAGAGCCCAGGAATTCGAGACCAGCTTGGGCAGCATAGTGAGACCCTGTCTCTACCAAAAAAAATTGTAATTAGCTGGGTATGACAGCATGCACCTGTAGTCTTAGCTGCTCGGGAAGCCAAGGCAGAAGGATCGCTAGAGCCCAGGAATTTGAAACCAGCCTGGGCAACACAGTGAGACCCTGTCTCTACAAAAAATAGTAATTAGTTGGCTATGGTAGAATGCACCTTTAGTCTTGACTCCTCAGGAGGCTGAGGCGGGAGGATCACTAGAGTCCACGAATTGAATTGACCAGACTCTGTCTCTACAAAAAATAGTAATTAGCTGGGTATGACAGTATGTACCTGTAGTCCTAGCTGCTCGGGAGGCCGAGGCGGAAGGATCACTAGAGCCCAGGAATTCAAGACCAGCCTGGGCAACACAGTGAGACCCTGTCTCTACAAAAAACAGTAATTAGTTGGCCATGGTAGAATGCACGTATAGTCTTGACTCCTCAGGAGGCTGAGGCAGAAGGATCACTAGAGCATAGAGAGCTATAATTTTGTCACTGCATTCCAGCCTGGGTGACAGAGCAAGACCTCGCCTCTAAAAATAAAATACAGTGGACCATGCAAGACAAGTTACAAGTCTCTGTTAACCCAGCTTCTTCAGGCTGGCTGCGTGGCAGCTGGAGGAGGGCTGCCCAAGATGCCATCTGCAGTAGGCAAAAGAGTAGACCTGCCAGGTGTGGTAGCTCACACCTATAATCCCAGCACTTCCAGAGGCCAAGGCAGGCAAATCACTTGAGCTCAGGAGTTCGAGATCAGTCTGGGAAACATGGCAAAACTCTGGCACTACTAAAAATACAAAAGTTAGCCAGGCGTGGTGGCTCACGCCTGTAATCCCAGCTACCCAAAAGGCTGAGGCACAAGAATCACTTAAACTCAGGAGGCAGAAGTTGCAGTGAGCTGAGATTGCGCTACTGCACTCCAGCCTGGTTGGCAGTGAAACTATTTTTAAAAAAGTGGACCCGCCGAAAACTGTCCATGCCGTAATCCCTGGAACCTGTGAATATGTTATTTTATGTGACAAAAGCGACTTTGCAGATATAACTAAGAATACAGCCCTTGAGATGGGGAGATTATCCTGGATTATCTGGGTGGGTCCAATCTAATCACTTGAGTCCTTAAGAACACAGAACCTTCCTAGCTACACTGACAGAGAGAGAGCAATAATGATGGATGGACCAGAGAGAGATACAACCCTCGGCTGCTGGCTTTAAAGGGAGAAGAAGGGGGCATGGACTGAGGGATGAGACGACCTCCAGAAACGGGGAATGACCCTCAGCTTAGAGCCAGTGAGAAAACCAGGACCTGAGTCTTACAACCACCAACTTCTGCCAACACCCCAAAACAGGAAACAGATTCTCCCCTGGAGCCCCAGAAAGGAATGCAGCCTGCAACACCTTGATTTTCGTCTGGTAAGACCCACATCAGATTTCTGACCTGCATAACTATAAGAAAATAAATCTATGTCCTTTAAGCCAGTAAGTCTGAGGTAAGACCCTCCACCTGCAAAAAGATTATGATTCGCTGAAGGCTAGTAATTTTTGAGATGGAGTTTCGCTTTGATGCCCAGGCTGGAGAGCAGTGGCACAATCTTGGCTCACTGCAACCTCCACCTCCAGGTTCAAGTGATTCTTCTGCCTCAGCCTCCCGAGCAGCTGGGACTACAGGCACACACCACCACATCTGGCTAATTTTTTGTATTTTAGCACAGATCAAGTTTCACCATGTTGGCCAGGCTGGTCTCAAACTCCTGGCCTCAAGTGATCCACCCACCTCAGCATCCCAAAGTGCTGGAATTATACAGACATGAGCCACTGCACCTGGCCTAGATGACTATTTTTTAAGCAAAAAAGTATTTCTCATTAAGGTAGGTTTTAGATATAATACTACCACATAGTTAAAACTATACTATAACTTTTTTTTGAGACATAGTCTCACTCTGTCATCCAGACTGGAGTGCAGTGGCACAATCTCAGCTCACTGCAGCCTTGACCTCATGGGTTCAAGCGATCCTTCCACCTCTGCCTCCTGAGTAGCTGGGACCCCAGGTGCATGCCACTACTTTTGGCTTTGTGTGTGTGTGTGTGTGTGTGTGTGTTTAAGATGGGGGTGTTTTTACCATATTTCCCAGGCTAGTCTTGAACTCCTGGGCTTAAGCGATCCTCCCGCCTCGGTCTCCCAAAGTGCTGGGGATTACAGGCATGAGCTACTGTGCACGGCCTAGTCTAATAAATAACTCTTACACGTACTGAGTAACCAAAATGTGTGTATCACTCACTTTCTTGCTAGATTCACTTTACTGTGGTGGTCTGGAACCAAACTCACAGCATGCCCTCTGTACACACAGGACCACGTAATAACTGGTCCTGTGGACAGGTGCTGCTCTTAACACATTTATACAGATGAGCTCAGTCTTCCTAATACCCCTGTGGTATTAGGTATTTACAAATGAAACACCAAGGCACCAAGAGGTTCGATGACTGAGCCATACAGCTGGCAAGCAGGGTGGGATTTGAACCCCAGCAGTCTGCACCGCTAGAATCCCACCACGGGGGAGCAAAGCGAAAAGAGTTAAGTCTATTTTGCCTTATTCAGTACGTGCTCAGTAGTAGTCAAGGAACTGGAGTTAAGGAGTTCAAGACCTAGCTTAATCTAATCACAGAATAACTAGCAGATAAGAAAGCGGTAGTAATTGTGAAGCATTGGTGTGTTAATCCAGGCTGTGCAGGGGAAGAGCTGGCAAGCAAGCATTCGAGTCTACTGTGCTCCAAGCTGCAGGTACAGTGAATACAGCAGACACACTCTGATAACAGACCCTGAAATAATCACTAATTTTAGGGTTATAATGGCAATATGCAGGGTGCATTGACAAAATTCAACACTCCTGTGAGGAAGCCTAGCTGTCTATGAGCAGGCTTAAGAATGAATTAACACTGGGTGTGGTGACTCATGCCTGTAATCCCAGCACTTTGGGATGCCAAGATGGGTGGATCACGAGGTCAGGAGTTCAAGACCAGCCTGAGCAACGAAGCAAGACCCTCATCTCTAAAAAATTTTTTAAGGATTAGCTAGGCATAGTGGCATGTACCAGCTACTCAGGAGGCTGAGGCAGGAGGATGGCTTGAGCTCTGAGGTTTGAGGCTGCAGTGAGCCATGATTGTGTCATTGCATTCCAGCCTAGGTGACACAGCGAGACTCTATCTCTTAAAAAAACAAACAAAAACTGAAAAAAGCAAGCTAAGTTGGCCACTAGCATGCGGGCCTTTATAAGCCAGGCATATTCTCATTTAATCTAATACCAGCTGAAAACCCATGTCATCATGCCTAGACTACAAATATAGAGGTGGCATATACTTGTTTAAGGTCCTCAAAGTGGAGGCTGTGTTTTCAAGAAGGCTGGGCAGGCCGGGCTCACATCCATAATCCCAACACTTTGAGAGGCTGAGGCAGGAGGATTGCTTGAGGCCAGGAGTCAAAGACCAGCCTGGCTAACACTGAGAAACCCTGTCTCTACTGAAAATATAAAAATTAGCCAGGCATGGTGCTATACACCTATAATCCCAGCCTCTCAGGAGGCGGAGGCAGGAGAATCACTTGAACCCGGGAAGTGGAAGTTGCAGCAAGCTGAGATCACACCACTGCATTCCAGCCTGGGCGACAGAATGAGACTCTACCTCAAAAAAAAAAAAAAAAGTAGTTAAGACAGGGTGGCTCACGCCTGTGATCCTAACCTTTGGGACACAGAGGCAGGAGGACTGCTTGAGGGCAGGAGTTTAAGACCAGCCTAGCCAATATGGCGAGACCTCGTGTATACAGAAACAAAAACTAAGAAAGTCAGCTGGACATGGTGGTGAGTGCCTGTGGTCCCAGCTACTCAGGAGGTTGAGGATCCCTTGAGCCCAGGAGTTCAAGGCTACAGTGAGTTATAATTGTTCCAGGGCACTCCAGCCTGGACAACAGAGTGAGACCCATCTCTAAAAATAATAAAATTAAAAAGTGGTTTTTTTGGAGACAGGGTCTCACTCTGTCACCCAGGTTGGACAATCTTGGCTCACTACAGCCTCAACCTCTGGGGCTCAAGTGATAATCCCACCTCAGTCTCTAGAGTAGCTGGGACTACAGGCGCACGGCACCACTTCTGGCTAATTTTTTTATTTTTAGTAGAGATGGGGTTTTGCCACGTTGCCCAAGATGGTCTCAAACTCTTGGCTCAAGAGATTCGTCCGCCACTGCCTCCCAAATTGCTGGGATTACAGGCGTGAGCCACAGCACCCAGCTTTCAAAAAGAGAAAGGAAGAGTCAAACTAAATATCTATTCCACCCTAAAGACCCAAATCAGTACTGGCCTGGCCCAACCAGGCCACTTAAGCCCAAGGAAACAAAAATGGCAAAGAGTGCTTTTGCAAATCCAGCTGGAAGTGTCCAGGCCTGGTGAGGGTTCTGATGACTAATGCACACCTCACTTGAACAAGTTTTCAGGCATGAATCTCATGAACTAGGGGCTGGGACCAGCGCTTCCACTGATACGTGTGCACGGAAGTTGGACAGAGATATTAATTGCTATAGCCAGGGCCCTCAACATTAGAGAGAGAGAGAGAGAGAGAGAGAGAGAGAGACACGCCTCATTAGCCAGTTCTCATTAGCAAGGCTTCATTAGCAAGGCTTCCCTGATGCCCAGGGCTCAAAGGCACAGATTTACTAGAAAAGACCGACCATGCATCCTTCACGCTTCCCTGCGCTGCACTGTATGCTTAAAGTTCCTGCCAAAACACGACTTTCCCAAGGAGCAAGGACCGCACAGTCCCAAGTGACAGAATGAGTCCACCCCACACCCCGACAGAAGGCTGGGCTCGCAAACAGGAGCCAGCCCAGCCCGGGCCCGAGCGATGACGTCCGTCTCTGGAGGCCGCTACCGGGTCGCACAGCTTTTGGGGAAAGGCACTGAGGCACCCCCTCCCGCCAGAGAAGCACCCCCAGGGACTCGGCCGGACACCGGAAGTGGAGGCCGAAGTGCCCGTGCCCGAGGGGTGTCCGCTGGCCGCGGGCTGCCCACTTCCTGTGCAACCAGGCTGGAGGCAGGAGCCCGGCACGCCGCTGCATGGAGAAGGGGACCCTGGAGACAAACCCAAAGCTTGCTCGATTTGGGGATCAAAAGAGACCTCTCCCGCTACCTAGTTTCTAGCCACCAGGGAGCTACGGGGGAATCCACGGCCCATTTTGGCGCCAAACAGCCCGGGCACGCGGGACCGGAAGTGCCACTCTGCCCGCGCCAACCGCGCCGCTACGCGCCGCACCACCCCACGCATGCGCGCCCGTCTGTCAGCAGCGGCCAGCGGCCACCCCGAGGGGAAGCGACCCCCTACCCAGCGCTCTGCTTGGTCCCGAGTCCGCGCTCCCCCCACGGTACCTACCGCCTGCGGACATCGTCGGGCAGCGAAATGGCTGGAGCGGCCAGCGTGGGCACCCGGGCTGGGGTGGTGCGCGCCGGCATCTCGGAGGTTAGAGCAGAAGCAGCTGCGGTAGCGCAGGCGCCCCGGCTTTTCGCGCGGAAACCGATGGGGAGGGGCGACGAGCGGAGGCGGCGTGTACCACCCTGGCCTTGGTGCAGGGGGAGAGGGGATGTACCAAACAGAGAGAGGCGATACCCTGTGCAGACGGATGGAGCGGAGCGGTCCATGCCGACGGACCACGCATGCGCAAGGCGCACAGGCACCCCTGCGTGAAACAGTGGGCTCGTCCAAGCTCCACAGTTTGCTGGGAGGTGGGCACAGTGCCCGAGGCATTCATTCATTCATTCTTTCGGGCGTGCTGGGAATAAAGCAGCGAGAAGCCCCCATGGGGTTGTGAGAATAGGGCTCTTGAATAAAGTCCTCAGTTCTAATCCAACCTCCATCTATTTGCCGGCTATACGACCTTGGGTAGGTCTTTGGGGCTCAGCCTTTGCATCCTTGCCTGGTAAAACCGGGTAATTTCACCTACTCCAGAAAATCTTGAGTATGCACAGAATTTGTAGCTAGTACCAAGAATCTCACAGTGTATAGAGGCCCGTGCCACTTCTATAGCCAGTGTGTTTTTTTGTTCCTTTTTTTTTTTTTAAAGCACCACATGGCTCATGCCTGTCATCCCAGCACTTTGGGAGGCCAAGGCTGGAGGATCCCTTGAGTCCAGGAGCCTGGGTAACATGGAGAAACCATTCTAAAAAAAAAAAAAAAAAATTAGCTAGGCATAGTGGTGTGTGCCTGCAGTCCCAACTACTCCAGAAGTTAAGGCAGGAAGATTGCTTGAACCAGAGAGGTGGAGGTTGCAGTGAGCCATGATTGCATCACTGTGTTCCAGCCTGGGAGACAGAGCAAGACCTTGTCTCAAAAAAATAAAAAGTAAAAATATATTAAGAAGCACCATGCCAGACGCAGTGGCTCATGCCTGTAATCCCAGTACTTTCAAAGGCCCAGGTGGGAGGATCGCTTGAGATTTGAAGTTCAAGACCAGCCTGAGGAGCACACGGATACCCTATCTCTACAAAAATACCAAGATTAGCCGGGTGTGGTGACACATACCTGTAATCCTAGCTATTGCTGAGGCTGAGGTGGGAGGATGGCTTGAGCCCTGGCAGTGGAGGCTGCAATGAGACGTGATTGGGCTACTGGACTCCCACCTGGAAGACAGGGTAAGACCCTGTCTCACTCTGTCATCCAGGCTGGAGTGCAGTGGCGAGATCTTGGCTCACTGCAACCTCTGCCTCCCAGGTTCAAGCAATTCTCGTGCGTCAGCCTCCCTAGAAGGCTGGGATTACAGGCGCACTCCACCGAGTGGCTAATTTTGTATTTTTATTGGTAGAGACAAGTTTTCACAATGTTGGCCAGGCTAGTCTGGCACTCCTGGCCTCAAGCATTCACTTGCCTCAGCCTCCCAAAGTACTGGGATTAAATAGGTGTGAGCAACCACAACCAGCTGGAATTATTTTATTTTTTTGAGAGATGGAATCTTACTCTATTGCCCAGGCTGGAGTGCAATGGCGCAATCTTGACTTACTGCAACCTCTGCCTCCCAGGTTGAAGTGGTTCTCCTGCCTCAGCCTCCCGAGTAGCTGGGATTATAGGCATGCACCACCAAGCCTAGCTAATTTTTGTACTTTTGGTAGAGATGAGGTTTCACCATGTTGGCCAGGCTGGTCTCAAACTCCTGACCTGGTGATCTGCCTGCCTCGGCCTCCCAAAGTGCTGGGATTACAGGTGTGAGCCACCTCGCCCAGCGGAATTTTTTTTTAAATCACCAGAGCATGGGGGAAAGATTATGTCTTCTACAAATGGTTCTGGGAAAACTGTATAACCACATACAAAAGAATGAAGTTGGAGCCTTACCTTATACCTTATACAAAAACTAACTCAAAACTCATTAAAGACCTAAATATAAGACCTGAAAATATAGGGCTCCTAGAAGAAAACATGGGGAAAAGCTTCATGACATTGGATTTGGCAATGATTTCTTGGATATGACAGCAAAACATAGGCAACAAGAGAGAAGATAGACAAATGGGTTTGCATAAAACTTAAGGATAGCTACATAGCAAAAGGAACGACCAATGCAGTGAAAAAGCAACCTACAGAATGGGGGAAAAATTTTGCAAACTATATTATCTGGTAAATTGTTAGTATCCGGAATATATGAAAAATTACAGGCAGGTGCAGCGGCTCCTGCCTGTGATTCCTGCCCTTTGGTAGGCCCAGGAAGGCAGGTCACTTGAGCCCAGGAGTTTCAGATCAGCCTGAGCAACATGGCAAAATCTTGTCTCTACCAGAAAGGAAGAAAAAACAAAAAAACTTATATAAAAAATAAATTACTGCCAGACAGGCTCAGTGGCTTACGCCTGTAATCCCAGCACTTTCGGAGGCTGAGGTAGGCGGATCAGGAGGTCAAGAGATCGAGACCATCCTAGCCAACATGGTGAAACCCCATCTCTACTAAAAATACAAAAATTAACTGGGCGTGGTGGCGTGTGCCTGTAGTCCCAGCTACTCGGGAGGCTGAGGCAGGACAATCGCTTGAATCCAGGAGGCAAAGGTTGCAGCAAGCCAAGATTGCAACTCTGCCCTGCAGCCTGGCAACAGAGCAAGACTCCTTCTCAAAAAAAATAAATTACTACAATCCAACAACAAAAACTTGATTTAAAAAATGCACAAGTGATTTTCCTACACACTTTCCCAAAGAAGATATGCAAATACAAAATAAGCATATGAAAAGATGCTTAACATCCCTAGTCATCAGGGAAATGCAAATCAAAACCGCGATGAAATATCCCCTAACACCCCTTAGAATGGCCACTGTCAAATAATAAGTGTTGGTGAGGATGTGGAGAAATTGGAACCCTTGTGCACAGTTGAGAATCCAGTAAAATGGTGGAGCCGCTACGAGAAACAGCATGGAAGTTCCTCAAAAAACTAAAAATAGAATTATCATATGATCTGGCGATCCCATTTTTGGATATAAATTCAAAAGAATTGAAAAGAGGATCTTAAAGAGATATTTGCATACCCATCTTCATTGCAGCATTAGTGACAACAGCCAAAAGGTAGAAGCAACAGGGTCTTTTTTTTTAAATAAAAAAAAAAAAAGAGGTCTTGCTGTGTTGCCAAGGCTGGTCTCAAACTCCTGGGCTCAAGGCATCCTCCCACCTCAGCTTCTCAAGCAGCTGGGACTACAGGTATATGCCACCACAACTGGCTAATTTTTTATATTTTTTTGTAGAGGCAGGATTTCTTCATGTTGCCCAGGCTGGTCTCGAACTAGCTCAAGCGATCTGCCAGCCCTCGGACTCCCAAAGCACTGGAATTACAGGCATGAGCCACCACACCCAGCCTAATTCAGTCTTTGAAACAGGGAAAATGGCCAGGCGAGGTGGCTCACGCCTCTAATTCCAACATTTTGGGAGGCCAAGGCAGGCACAACACCTGAGGTCAGGAGTTAGAGACCAGCCTGACCAACATGGAGAAACCTGATCTCTACTAAAAATACAGAAAGTAGATGGGTGTGGCGTCACGCGTCTGTAATCCCAGTTACTCGGGAGGCTGAGGCAGGAGAATCGCTTGAACCCAGGAGGTGGAGGTTGAGATGAGCTGAGATTGTGCCACTGCACTCCAGCCTGGGCAACAGAGCGAGCCTCTGTGTCAAAAAAGAAAAAAAAAAAAAAGAAAAAGAAAAAATATATTATGCTACAACATGGATCTTGAAGATATTAACGCTCACTGAGAGAACTTAATCACACAAAGACAAACCGTATTATTCCACTTACAAAGTATCTAAAGTAATCAAAACGTTAGAAACAGAAAGTAGAGTAGTGGTTACCAAGGACTGTGGGAAGGAGGAAAGGAGTTATTATTCAAAGTATAGAGTTTCCGTTTTACAAAATGAAGATTCCAGAGATCTGTTGCACAACAATGTGCATAGACTGAACTGTACACTGAAAAATTGTTAAGATGGTAAATAAAATACTATTAGTAAACAGGGCTAAGTTTTGTGTGTGTGTGTGAGACAGCATCTCTGTCTCCCAGGCTGGAGTGCAGTGGCGCGATCTCAAGTCACTGCAACCTCCGCCTCCCAGGTTCAAGCAATTCTTCTGCCTCAGCCTCCCAAGTAGCTGGGATTACAGGTGCCTGCCACCATACCCAGCTAATTTTTTGTATTTTTAGTAGAGAGTGTTTCACCATGTTGGCCAGGCTGGTCTCAAACTCCTGAGCTCAAGCCATCCTCCTGCCTCGCCCTCCCAAAGTGCTACGATTACAGGCCTGAGCTACTGTGTCTGTCTTATTTTTTTGAGACAGGGTCTCACTCTACCCAGGCTGGAATACAGTGGGATGATCACCATTCACTGCAACATCAGACTCCCAGGCTCAAGCAATCCTCCTATCTCAGCCTCCCAAGTAGCTGGGACCCACAGGCACACACCACCAGGTTTGGCTAATTTTTTGTGTATTTTTGTAGAGATGGGCTTTCCCATGTTGCCCAGGCTGGGAATTGTTTCACTTAATCCTTAACAACCATAAAGGGAGGTAGAAGGACCCTGTTTCCCATGGCCTGAAATATTCATCACACAGGACTCTCAGAGGCCACTTACCCAAGACCATAGTCTCACTTAGCAGTAAGGATCATGAATCCAGCTGTCTTTCATCCAGAACCGGAAAGCAAAACAGTAGCCCCAGGGATGACCAGCTGTCCAGGCCATGGGAAACCAAAGGGATTAGCACTTGAAGGAAGCTGGACTAGGGTAGGATCAGAAAGGGAATGACCGAGTACAGTTTTACCAGAGTGACCCATAAACCTGTCAGAACCCATGATTAAGGCCCCTACCCACCTTAGAGCCAGGGGAAGGGATCAGAAGAGGGGACAACAGACCTCCTATTCAGGGACTTAAACGCAAGGAGACCAGGGGCATTTATTGGGGACTTCCTGTTGGCTAGATTTCCTTTGCAAAGGCGTTGTCAACCTTGTCAGGAAGAGATGGCTTGACCCATCTCCCAGATAGGGGAAAAAAGGCTCAGAGATATGGAAACGATTTGCCTTAAGGGCACCCTGCAAGTTGGAATCTGCTTCCAAGTTGTTTGGGCGAAAAATCTAGGCATCTCCTTTCGTGCCTCTCTTTGACTCAGATGCAAAACATTAGCAAGCTCTGATGTTTTCCTCTAAAATACAATCCAAGTCTCTCTGCTTATCAGCTTACCTGCTTCCCCAGCCCAAACTGCCATTATCACCCACCTGGACTTCATTCTAGAAGCCTCCTCCCTGACCTCCCAGCTGCCCTGGAAAATCCTTTCCAAACTCTGCGGCTTGAAAACTTTATTTTTGAGACATAGTCTCTGTTGCCCACACTGGAATACAGCGGTACAATCTTGGCTCACTGCAAACTCCACCTCCCGGGTTCAAGCAATTCTCCTGCCTCGGCCTCCCGAGAAACTGGGACGCTGGGATTAGAGGCACGTACCACTGCACCTGGCTAATTTTTGTATTTTTAGTAAAGACAAGGTTTCACAATGTTGGCCAGGTGGTCTTAAACTTGTGACCTGATACGAGTTGCTTGAACCGGGAGGCGGAATCACAGTGAGCCAAGATCATGCCATTGTACTCCAGCCCAGGCGACAGAGCAAGACTCCGTCTCAAAAAAAAAAGGAAAGATATGCCAGACCATAGCTCCCTACTTCCCAGGCCACGTTCCAGGGAGGCCAAGAGAGGCCCAGAGATCAGTCCAACAGTCCAGACAGCCCAGAGCACGAGGGCTGGTGGAGAGCTGGCCACGTGTCCTGAGCCATGGTCACTCAGAAGGCTGAAGCTGAGTCATCCCAGCAGAGGCCCTGGGCAGGAACGGCAGCGCTCAGTTACAATGGGGACACTTCACCACCCTCACCCAGAAGGGCTTCAGAAGTACTCTCTCCAGGCTTAAGTGACTTGCCCAAGCCAGGAGCTGAATTCCGCAGAAACCCAAGTCCTGTAATGTGTGCTGGGTAGAGCCGCCTACTCCTTGTGGGGCCTTTGAGCGAGCAGCCAGCTCTCTGCTGGAGATCACAAGAGGCTTGTTGCCAAGCCCTGTGGGTTTTTCCTTCAAAGAGCCCTTGAGTCAGCTGATCTGCTCCTCCCGGGCTCCTAGCCCAGGTCACCCTCACCTTTCGCCTGGATGCCTGCCTAGCCTCGTTCCTGGGCAGTTACTTGGCCCTCTCATCATCCCATTCACCATGGAGGAAGCCCGTCACAGCCCAAATCTGATGTTAGTTCCTCCCTACCTCATTGAGTGCCCCTGAATGGCTTCCCATGGCTCTTCAGGTAAATGCCCGCCCCCCGACCACTGCTGCCCTCAAGGCCTCAGTGCCCAACCCTGTCCATTCAGCTCCTGCCACTCACCTATCAACCCACTCCAGTTAAGCTGCATCATGGATAGTCGCAGCCTCTTTCTGCCTAAGACCTGTGGTGGCCAGCCCCCAAGAAGGCCCAGTGTCCCTTGCCTCTTGGTATTCATGCCCTGTGAAGCTTTCTTCCATAGTCAGGGCCAGTTTATGTGGCTAAGAGGTGAGTGACTTCCAAAGCTAGATCGTAAAATGCATTGCAGCACCACCTTGTGTTCCCCGGGAAACCAGCCACCATCTTGTAAGGGTGCTCAAGCAGCCCTGCAGGGAGGCCTATAGGAGAGAAACCAACTTACCAGCCAGGGGAGTGAGCCACACTAGAAGTGGCTGCTCTAGCTCTCACCAGACTGGATGATGTCTGACCGTAACCTCATGAGAGACCCCTAACAGCGCTGCTCCCAAATTCCCAGCCCACAGAAACCACGAGATATAACACATGGGTGTTGTTCTAAGCCACTAGGCTTTGAGGCTTGTCATTAATGCAGCCATAGATATTTATTGCAAGCCTTCTGCATGTGCTGTTTCCTTAGCCTGGAAAGTCTTTCTATTCTACATGCCCAGTTCTCCTGCTTGGATAATCTCCAATTATTCTCCCTATTGTGGCTCAACCATGACCTACTTCAAGGAGCCTTGCCTGACTTCCCCTAGCCTTTTTAGGTGTTTCAGAAGCAAAGCCCTTTCCTGCAGAGCCTTTACCCCAGCTGGTGATCATATATTTTGAGATTTACATCAGCCATACCCTGACCTATTCCAAGTACCTAGCAAAGCACCCAGGATGTAGTTAATACCCAATAAAGAGTTATGAAGCCCTACAAAGATGGAGAAGGTACGACGCCTATTCTCCCCACACTAAATACTCAGTTTACAAATATCCTTCAAAACTACCAACAGGCCAGGTGTGGTGGCTCACGCCTGTAATCCCAACACTTTGGGAGGCCAAGGAGGGTTGATCTCCTCAGGTCAGGAATTCAAGACCAGCCTGACCAACATGATGAAACCCCTTCTCTACTAAAAATACAAAATTAGCCAGGCATGGTGGCGCATACCTGTAATCCCAACTACCTGGGAGGATGAAGTAGGAAAATTGCTTGAACCTGGGAGGCAGAGGTTGCAGTGAGTCGAGACTGCGCCATTGCACTCCAGCCTGGAAAACAAGAGGGAATCTCCATCTCAAAAAAAAAAAAAAAATTAGCTGGACATGGTGGCATGCACCTCTAGTCCCAGCTACTCTGGAGGCTGAGGTGGGAGGATCACTTGAGCCCAAAGAGGTTGAAGTTACATTGAGTGTGATCGTACCACTGTGCTCCTACCTGGGTGAGACCCTGTCTCAAAATAAAACAAAACACACAACTTGCTTATCTTAATATGAAAGCAAAGTCAAGAAAGCTTTTGAAATAAAACAGAACATCTATGTGACATGTGGACAGGAAAGTGTTTAATAGGACACAAAGCACATCAGTCATAAAGGAAAATATGCCGGACTCTATGAAAATGAATTTTGATAAAGAAAAAGAAAAAAAGGCCACCTCCACCAGCCCACCCTCCTGCCATCCCCACCCACTCATATAGTTAAAAAAGAAAATAAATCTTTGGTTTGTGTTGTTTTTGAGACAGGGGCTCACTCTGTCTCCCAGGCTGGAGTGTAGTGTTGCAATCACAGCTTACTGCAGTCTTGAACTCCTGGACTCAAGTGATCTTCCCACCTCAGCCTCCAGAGTAGCTGGGGCTATAAGCATGCACCACCCACGCCTGTCTTTTTTTTTATGGTCAACACAGGGTCTCATTATGTTGCCCAGGCTGGTCTTGACCTCCTTGCCTCAAGTGACCCTTCCACCTTGGCCTCCCAAAGTGCTGAGATTACAGGTGTGAGCTACCGCACACAGCTGAAAATGAGTTTTGGTTCACCAAAAGATGCAATTAAAAGGAAGCCATGGGCTGGGCACGGTGGCTCACGCCTGTAATCCCAGCACTTTGGGAGGCCAAGGCAGGCGAATTACAAAATCAGGAGTTCAAGACCAGCCTGGCCAATATAGTGAAACCCCATCTCTACTAAAAACGCAAAAATTAGCCAGGCGTAGTGGCAGGTGCCTGTAATCCCAGCTACTCAGAAGGCTGAGGCAGGAGAATCGCTTGAACCCCGGAGACCGGAAGTTGCAGTGAGCCAAGATAGCGCCACTGCACTCTAGCCTGGACGACAGAGACTCCATCTCAAAAACAAACAAAAAAAAAGCCATAGACATATGTCTGACAAAAGACTCATATCTATAATACATAGAGAACTCTTTCAATTTAATAAAAGACAATCACTTTTTTACTAAGTGGCTAAAAGAGCTAAATAGGCACTTCACAAAAGAAGCCCAGATGGCCAAGGCTAACATGGGAAGCTGCTCAACTCCATTAGTCATTAGGGAAATACAAACTAAAATCTCAATACAGTATCACCCTCACACGCACCAATGAAAAAACATTTTTCCAAGTGTTGGCAAAACCAGAACTCTGTGTTGCTGGAGGAAGTCTCAAATGGTATAGCTGCTTTGGAAAATGATTAGTCAACATTTATTAAAGCTAAGTTTACTGGGGCATGGGACCCACCCATCCCATGCCTGGAATGAGTGGATATATTTACCAAGTAACATGAACAAGAAATGTTCACAGTAGTTTACTCACAATAGCTGAAAGCTGAAAACAATAATAGAATAGTTACTTATTCACATGGGATACATACACAGGGGCCGTAGACTTTTTCTTTCTTTTTTTTTTTTTTTTTTGAGACGGAGCTTCTCTTTTGTTCCCCAGGCTGGAGTGCAATGGCGCAATCTTGCCTCACCGCAACCTCCGTCTCCTGGGCTCAAGCGATTCTCCTGCCTTAGCCTCCCAAGTAGCTGGGGTTACAGGCATGCACCACCACGACTGGCTAATTTTGTATTTTTAGTAGAGACTGCGTTTCACCATATTGGCCAGGCTGGTTTCGAACTCATTTCCTCAAGTGATCCACCCGCCTCGGCTTCCCAAAGTGCTGGGATTATAGGTGTGAGCCACCATGCCCAGCCCATAGACTTTCTTTTTTAGAGATAGGGTCTTGCTCTGTCACCCAGGCTGCTGTGTAGTGGCACGATCACAGCTCACTACAGCCTCAACCTCCCAGGCTCAAGCAATCCCCGTCTCAGGTTCTCAAGTAATAGCTGAGACTACAGGCATGCACTACCACAAACAGTTAAATTTTTTTTTTTTGGTAATCCCAAAGTTTTGAGATTACAGACATGAGCCACTACGCTCATCAAAAAATAAAAATAAAAATTTAGGCTACCTGGGCTTGGTGGCACACACCTGAGGTCTCAGCTACTCAGGAAGCTGAGGTGGGAGGATCGCTTGAGCCCTGGAGGTCAAGGCTGCAGTGAGCTATGATTATGCCACTGTACTCCAGCCTGGACAACAGAGCAAGACCCTATCTGAGAAAATAAAGATGAATTTCAAAAACATTACACTGCATGAAAGAAACCAGTCATAGGAGAATACATACTGGGTAATTCTGTTTATAGAAATTGCCAAGGCACTTATCTTCACTTCTCTCACCCACTTCAAACTTGGGCCTCCTTCCTTCCTTCTTTCCAGGCCACTTACACCCTGCTTTCCTCCCTCAGTTCTTCCCAGCCCCCTACAGCCTGCCTGGGCAGGGGGGGGACATTGACGTGGCCACTGTCCATGACAGCCACAAGCCATAGAGAAAAACGCCAGTCACAACCCAAAGACTTGCCCACCTTCTGAAAAACGACGTGAAAACACACAGTGCTCCTGAATCGCGGAGAACGTTTCCCTCTCTACACCATCACAGTGAGCAGGAAAAAAAGCTAAGCCTGCCCTGGCCTTAAATTAAGCCAGAGGGATCTCACATGAGGAGGCTCCTTCCCAGAAAAGACCACCAATCACCCACAGCTGATTCTCCAAAAGCAATCGGCAACTTGGGGATCATTAGCTGGTACAAAGGTAATTGGAGTCTTTGCTATTAAAAGTAATGAGCTGGGTGCAGTGGCTCACACCTGTAATCCCAGCACTTGGATCACTTGAAGCCAGGAGTTTGAGACCAGCCTGGCTACATAATGAAACCCCGTCTCTACTAAAAATACAAAAATTAGCTGGGCATGGTGGCAGGCGCCTGCAATCCCAGCTACTCGGGAGGCTGAGGCTGCAGAATCGCTTGAATCTGGGAGGCGGAGGTTTCAGTGAGCCAAGATTGTGCCACTGCACTCCAGCCTGGGAGACAGAGTAAGGACTCCATCCTCCCCCTCAAAAAAAAAATAACAGACTCATTTTACAGATGAGGAAGCCGGCTGACGGTTGTCATATGCCATGCCTGAAGTCTACATGGGTTGTTGAGTGTTGGATGTAAGATTCAAATCTGCTTTTCCTAACTTGATAGTATGCACTTTTAACAGTTATGCCACCACAATTACCAACAAAAATGAATCACATCCAACTCACTTCATTTCCCTTTGTTTTTTGGACAGATTTGACTATTCCTGGATAAGACATTCAAGGAGAGGAGGTGGTATTGGGTTTCTTTGAATGTCTTATCCGGGGATAGTTAAATCTGTCCAAAAAAGTGGGGAAGATGGTGGTACTGGGTGTCTGAATTTTGGGCAAGTATGTCAGCTTTGTAGACAAATGGGAACAAATGGGTAGATATGAGGATGGAGGGATGGTTTAGAAACCATTTGTAGGTTTTTGTTTGTTTTTAGAGAGGCAGTCTCACTCTGTTGCCCAGGCTGGAGTGCAGTGGTGCCATCATAGCTCCATGCATCCTCCAACTCCTGGGTTCAAGCGATCCTCCTGCTTCAGCCTCCCAAGTAGCTGGGACTACAGGTGCATGATACCACACCCAACTAATTTTTAAAATTTTTTGTAGAGCTGGGGGTGTCTCACGGCGTTGCCCAGGCTAGTCTCGAATTCCTGGGCTCAAGCGATCTTCCTGTTTGAGCCTCCCAGAGCGGTGGGATTACAGATGTGGACCACACCACGCCCAGCCAGAAACCCTTTGAAGATTGCTAATGAAACAATGGGTCCAGGCAATGGTTATCCATGGTTGATCAAACCCTTAGGGAAATGCCAAATGAGGAATTTACAAAGGCAGGGTCAGGCGGATGGCATCTGAACCCCCGGATGGATCATTCTTAGTTATCAGTAAAATGGAAAGACAGGCCAGGTGCAGTGGCTCACACCTATAATCCTAGCACTTTGGGAGGCCGAGGCAGGAGGATCACTTGAGCCCAGGAGTTCCAGACCAGCCTAAGCAACGTAGTGAGACCTTGATTCTACAAAAAGTTTTTTTGGTTTTTGTTTTGTTTTGCTTTTCAGATGAGGGTCTCAGTCTGTCACCCAGGCTTGAGTGCAGGGGCACGGTCTTGGCTCGCTGCAACCTCCGAGTCCTAGGCTCAAGCAATCCTCCCCCCTCAGCCTCTTGAGTAGCTGGGACTATAGGCACATGCCACCACCCTCAGCATGCCCAGCTTTTTTTTTTTTTTTTTTTGTAGACAAAGGGTTTCACCATGTTGCCCAGGTTGGTCTCCAACCTCTGTACTCAAGCTATTTTCCCGCCTCAGCCACTCAAAGTGCTGGCATTACGGAGTGAACCACCATGCCCTGCCTAAAAAAGGTATATATATATATATTTTTTAAAGTGTTGCTACCTTTTAGAGATTAAAAAAAATGGAGTATTCACAAATGAAATGATTTGAGGTCTCAGATTTGCTTCCAAATATCCAGTGAGGCTGCCTGGGTGTGGTGGCTGACACTTGTAATCCCACAATTTTGGAAGGCCAAGGTGCATGGATTGCTTGAGCCCAAGAGTTGGAGACCAGCCTAGGTAACATGGCGAAACCTTTTATTTATTTATTTGTTTGTTTTTGTTTATTTTACCCTAGATGTGTTTCCTGCATGGTTTTTCTCCCCAGTCATCATCCATAGGACTCTGGGAAGCTGTAGGAATATGCAGGTGCAGACACGAGGCCCAGCTTCATCTCCAACGTTGTGGAAAGGGACTGTACATCACAGGCAGAGCCTTGCAAAACCTTTCTTTACAAAAATTAGCCAGACATACTGGCTTGCCTCTGTAGCCCCAGCTACTTGAGAGGCTGAGGCAGGAGAATCACTTGGGCATGGGAGGTTGAGGCTGGAGTGAGCTGTGATCATGCCACTGCACTCTAGCTTGAGCGACAGAGTGAGACACTATCTCAAAAAAAAAAAAATTCCATTGAGTAATAATCGATTCAGGCAAGAATAGATGCTGAAAGAGTGAAAGTCTGATGAGTAACAGGATATTTACAGAGTCTCCATGTACCTCCCACAAACCGGAAAGCAGTAACTTTATAGCAGAGACACCTGGCAGAGAACACTTTAGCCAAGTGGTCAAAATTAACATCACCAGTGATGGGTCCAATTGGTGGCAGGCTGGGGTCTTCTTACCAAAAAGGCACAAACTGAATCTAATTATAAGGCAACAGCAGAAAACCCAAGTAGAAAGACATTCTGCCTAATAACTGACCTACACTTCGTTAAAACATCAAGGTCACAAAAGACAAAAAGGCTCAGAAATTGATCTTAGTGAAAAGACAATTGGAAGCAACAAGTGATCTTGGATTTTCTTTTGCCATAAAGGTCAGTGATGTGACAATGGGTGAAATCTGATTAGGTTTCCAGATTTCCTGCTTTTCATCAATTTACTGAGGTTATGTTTAGAGAATGCCTTGTTCTGGCCAGGTGCAGTGGCTCACACCTGTAATCCCAGCACTTTGGGAGGTTGAGGCAGGTGGATCACCTGAGGTTAAGGGTTCGAGACCAGCCTGGCCAACATAGTGAAACCCTGTCTCTACTAAAAATACAAAAATTAGCTGGACATGGTGGCACATGCCTGTAGTCCCGGGCTACTCGGGAGGCTGAGACAGGAGAATTACTTGAACCCAGGAGCCAAAATCTCGCCATTGCACTCCAGCCTGGACAACAGAGCGAGACTCTGCCTCAAAAAAAAAAAAAAAAAAAAAGAGAGAGAATGTCTTGTTTATAGAAAACTCAGTAAAGTATTTAAATGGGTGGAAGGATGGATAGATAGGAACCTATACAGGAGTGTGAGGCGGGCATTTGTCCTTTTCTCTCATTTAACTCACTAATCATCAATTTATCTCTCATTTAAGTCACTGATATATTGTATTTATTGTCATTTCCAGCTGACTCTAATCTTGGTATTATTAAAAGAAATATTCCAGCCAGGCACAGTGGCTTACACCTGTAATCCCAGTACTTTGGGAGGACATGTCAGGCGGATCACCTGAGGTTGGGAGTTTGAGACCAGCCTGATCAACATGGAGAAACCCCCTCTCTACTAAAAATACAAAATTAGCTGGGCATGGTGGCACATGCCTGTAATCCCAGCTACTTGGGAGGCTGAGGCAGGAGCATCACTTGAACCTAGGAGACAGAGGTTGTAGTGAGCCAATACTGTGCCACTGCACTCTAGCCTGGGCAATAAGAGGAAAACTCCCTCTCAAAAAAAAAAAAAAAGGTGTTGAGATGGTAGCCAAAAGAACTCAGCTGCTAAGAGGATACAGTTGTTCAGAGGCTGCAGAAACTAGAAATATGAAATCTAGAATTGCACTGCCCAGTACTGTAGCTAATGATCACATGTAGCTATTTAGAGTTCTGTTAATTAAAATTCAATAATATGTAAAATTCAGTCCCTGGCACACATTAGTCATATTTGTAGTGCTCATAGACAGTGCTACTCTGAATTATGGAGTCTAGAATGCTGCTGCTTCTTTTTGTTGTTGTTGTTAAGTTGGAGTCTTGCTCTGTCACCAGGCTGGAGTGCAGTGGTGCGATCTCAGCTCACTGCAAGCTCTGTGTCCCGGGTTCAAGCGATTCTCCTGCCTCAGCCTCCCGAGTAGCTGGAACTACAGGCACATGCCACCAGGCCCAGCTAATTTTTGTATTTTTAGTAGAGATGGATTTTCACCATGTTGGCCAGGATAGTCTTGATCTCTTGACCTCGTGATCTGCCTGCCTTGGCCTCCCAAAGTGCTGGGATTACAGGCGTGTGCCACCAAGTCCAGCCTAGAATGCTTCTTAGAATATAGTTCAAGGGCTGGGCATGGTGGCTCACGCCTGTAATCCCAGCACTTTGGGAAGCCGAGGTAGGAGGATTGCTTGAGCCCAAGAGTTTGAGGCCGGCTTAGGGAACATAGCAAAAGCCCATCACTACAAATAAAAGATTTAAAAAGTAGTCAGGCTTGGTGGTGAGCGCCTATAGTTCCCAGCTTCTCAGGAGGCTGAGGCAAGAGAATCGCTTGAGCCTGGGAGGTTGAGGCTGTGGTGAGCTGAGATGGTGCCACTGCACTCCAGCCTGGGTGACAGAGTGAGACCCTGTCTCCAAAACAACAACAAAACAGAATATAGTGCAAGGAATACATATTAACTACCAGGGGTTCCTGGTGAGAGACAGACATTTCCAGATTCATTCCAGACCTACTTAGTCAGAATCTCTGATTACAGAGCTTGAGAATTCGCATTTGAGCAGGTTCTTCCAGTTCATTCCTTTGTTGCTCGCCAATATGCAACAGCCTCCCTAGGGGAAGAAGGAGGTGAAAGTCATCTTGTGTTTCCTGCCAGAAAGATCACTCTAATCTGGACTCCAAGATTTGAGAGATATCAACAAAGGATCTTCAGACCCAGATATTGAGGAAGATCAGCTATAATCATGGGCGAGGCGTGGCGGCTCACGCCTGTAATCCCAGCACTTTCGGAAGCTGAGGCGGGTGGATCACCTGAGGTCAGGAGTTTGAGATCAGTCTGGCCAACATGGTGAAACCACGTCTCTACTAAAAATACAAAAAAATTAGCCAGGCATGGTGGGGCCTGTAATCCCAGCTACTCGGGAGGATGAGGCAGGAGAAGCATTTGAACCTGGGAAGTGGAGGCTGCAGTGAGCCAAGACTGCGCCATTGCTCTCCAGCCTGGGCAACAGGAGCAAAACTGCTTATCAAAAAATATATAGATTAGCTGGGCATGGTGGCGCATGCCTGTAATCAAAACTACTAGGGAAGCTGAGGCAGAAACACTTGAACCTGGGAGATGGAGGTTGCAGTGAGCACCGATCACGCCACTGCACTCCAGCCTGGGTGACAGAGTTAAGACTCCATCTCCAAAAATAAATAAATAAATGAAACAAATTTTTTTTTGTTTTATTTGAGACAGAGTTTTGCTCTTATTGCCCAGGCTGGAGTGCGGTGGTGTGGTCTTGGCTTACTGCAACCTCTGCCTCCCAGGTTCAAGCGATTCTCCTGCCTCAGCCTCCTGAGTAGCTGGCATTACAGGGGCGCACCACCATGCCCGGCTAATTTTTTGTATTTTTAGTAGAGATGGTGTTTTATCATGTTGGCCACGCTGGCCTCAAACTCCTGACCTCGGGTGATCCACCTGCCTCGGCCTCCCAAAGTGCAGGGATTACGGTGTGAGCCACTAGGCTTGGCCAAAAATTTTGTAAAAAGATATGATTGTGGTCTTCAATGACTGCCTGGGTTCCAATCCTGGCCCCTTAATTCCCATATTACTTGACCTTGGGTAGATTACTTAACCTCTCTGTGCCTTGGTTTCCTTATCTGTCAAAAAGCCGATAATAGCACCTACTCTATTGGGTTATTACGAGAATTCCAGAAGTTCACAGATGTCAAGTGATTCCAACAGTGCCCGGCACATGAGCATACGCTGGATCTTTTATTCTTTGGAATAGGGTCTCACTCTGTTGCCCAGGCTGGAGTGCAGTGGCACGTCCGCAGCTCACTGTAGCTCGATCTCCTGGGGTCAAAGGATTCTCACACCTCAGCCTCCAGAGTGGCCAGGACTATAGACATATACCACCACACCAGGGCAATTATGTATTTATTTACTTATTTTTAGAGATGGGGTCTCACCATGTTGCCCAGGCTCATCTCAAACTCCTGGCCTCAAGTGATTCTCCCGCCTTGGCCTCCCAAACGGCTACGATTACAGACATGAGCCACCATGCCTGGCTCTATTTTCTTTTCTTTTCTTTTTTTGAGATGGAGTTTTGCTCTTTTTGCCCAGGCTGGAGTGCAATGGTGCGATCTCGGCTCACTGCAACCTCTGCCTCCCAAGTTCAAGCAATTTTCCAACCTTAGCCTCTCAAGTAGCTGTGATTACAGGCACCTGCCATCACACCCAGCTAATTTTGTATTTTTAGTAGAGATAGGGTTTCACCATGCTGGCCAGGCTGGTTTCGAACTCCTGACCTCAGGGAATCCTCCTGCCTCGGCCTCCCAAAGTGCTAGGATTACAGGCGTGAGCCACCATGCCTGGCCCTATTTTATTTTCTTCCTGGCACTTAACACTCACTAAAATGACCATCCATTGCATTTGGTTTATTTATTCCACAAACATTTATTGAGCACCTACTGTGTGTAGGCATTCCAGGCAGAGGGAACAGCAGGTACAAAGGCCCTGGGGTGGGAACAGGCCAAGTAGTATTTAAGATGCTAGAGATAGCTGGGTGTGGTGGCTCATGCCTGTAATCACAACACTTTGGGAGGCTAAGGTGGGAGAGCACTCGAGGCCAGGTGAGACCAGCCTGGGCAATATGGTGAAACCCTGTTGCTACAGAAAAATACAAAAAAGGTGGCTGGGGCCGGGCGCAGTGGCTCACGCCTGTAATCCCAGCACTTTGGGAGGCCGAGGTGGGTGGATCACAAAGTCAGGAGTTTGAGACCAGCCTGAACAATATGGTGAAACCCTGTCTCTACTAAAAATACAAAAATTAGCTGGGTGTGGTGGTGTGCACCTGTAGTCCCAGCTACTCGGAGGCTGAGGCAGGAGAATCACTTGAACCCGAGAGGCGGAGTTTGCAGTGACCCGAGATTGGGCCACTGAACTCCAGCCTGGACGATCGAGCGAGAGTCCATCTCAAAAAAAAATAAAAAAGTAGCCAGAGTGTTGGCACATGCCTATAGTTCCACCTACTTGGGAGACTGAGGTAGGAGGATGGCTTCAGCCCTGGAGGTCAAGGCTGCAGTGAGCTGTGATTACGCCACTGCTCTCCAGTCTGGGTGACAGAGCCAGACCCTGTATCAAAAAAAAAAAAAAGATGTGAGAGAGCTATAGATAGCCAGGCAAGGTGGTGGCTCACACCTGTAATCTCTAATCTCAGCACCTTGGGAGGCTGAGGCGGGTGGATCACCTATGGCTGAGAGTTCAAGACCAACCTGACCAACATAAAGAAACCCCATCTCTACTAAAAATATAAAATTAACCGGGAGGTGGCAGGCGCCTTTAATCCCAGCTGTTCAGGAGGCTGAGGCAGGAAAAGCGCTTGAACCTGGGAGGCGGAGGTTGTGGTGAGCTGAGGTGGCGCCATTGCACTCCAGCCTGGGCGACAGGAGCGAAACTCTGTCTCAAAAAAAAAAAAGAAAAAGTTACTGGTTTTTGTCATTACTTTTAATGGCAAAGACCACAAATGACTTTTACACCAACCTAATACTATACCACCAGGCGATAAGAGGGGGTGGCCAGGGAGGGCCTCTCTGAGGAGGTGGCATTTGAGCAGAGTCCCGAAGGCGGAAATGGAGAAGCCTGTGGGTACTTGGGGAAAATCTACTGGCCCTAGCCTGGCCTGTGCCTCTTTCCCCCACCCTGCCCCCCATCCCATCGAGGGTTCAGGTTTCCAAACAGAGGTTGTTTTCTCAACTGCTAGAGAAGGGGAATTCCGATGGGGCTTGCAGGCCCTCAGCCTCTGCCATCTGCCTTCTCTCTCACTGGCTGTCCTAGTCTTTGAGCTGGTGTTGCTGTGTGGGGCTCCAGCTTGGGGGCCTAGGGTCCTCCATCAAGGGTTCACGCCTGAAATCCCAGTATTCCGGGAGACCAAGGTGGAGGTGGGAGGATCGCTTGAGCCCAGGAGTTCAAGACCAGCCTGGGAAACATAGAGAGACCCCTCTCTCTACAACAAACAAACAAACAAACAAAACAAAACAAAATAAAAATATATATATACACACAAAAATTAGCCAGGCATGGTGGTGCCCATCTGTGGTCCCAGCTACTTGGGAGGCTAAAGTAAGCCATGATGGCACCAACTGCACTATAGCCTATGTGACAGAGCAAGACCTTGTCTCAAAAAAAAAAAAAAAAAGCTCCAAACCTGTGTTCAAAGGAGCCACTGAGTCATCTGCCTGCAGACAAAAGAGTATAGAGAGCCACTGAGGGACCCACCCCCAGCTGCATCCCATCTTGGCTTCTCCTGGTTCCTGATGAACCTCGTGGCTCCTCCTTCCATTGCAAACAGGGGGCTGAGTGGCCTCTCTCTCCCTTTTTTTTTTTCTTTTTTTTTTTTGAGGCAGAGTGGCTCTGTCACCCAGACTGGAGTGCAGTGGCGCAATCCCAGCTCACTGCAATCTCAACCTCATCCTCAACCTCCCGGGTTCAAGTGATTCTCCTGCTCCGTCTCCCACGTAGCTGGGACTACAGGTCAAACATCACACCACACCCAGCTAATTTTTGTATTTTTTGCAGAGATGAGGTTTCACCGTGTTGGCCAGGCTGGTCTCAAACTCCTGACCTAAAGTGATCTGCCCACCTCAGCCTCCCAAAGTGCTGGGATAATAGGCATGAGCCACCACACTCGGCTGAGTGGCCTCTCTCTAGCCCAGTGGTGGATCTAATGTGGTCTGGAGTCAGCCTGCTTGGGTTCAAATCCAGACAGCGTTGCCCCAGTTAGCGCTGTGTGACTCTGAGCAGTTTGCTTGATGTCTCTGAACTCACACCTCCATAGAGTTTATAATAACTTCCACCTCCTGAGCAGTCGGGTCTTCATGCCTAGAAAGTGCTTGGTCAAGATCAGCCATTACTTTTGAGAACGCTGAGTCCCAGGGTGGGTATCTGGGTTCTTTGTATCCCCCTCAAACCATCACTCCAGCTCCCCCGGTAGGCACATAAAATTGGGCCTCCCTCCACCCGCCAGGCTGTCTCTTTCAGGGAAAACAGGGAGATCCCAGGTCTAGTTAATTCCCGGGAGGGGCAGGAGAGCTGCCCCTGGGAAAGATCCCAGTTGACCTCTGTTTTCTCCTGGCTCAGGCCGGGTTAAGGGTGTTGGGGGCACAGAAAGGGAAGGTTGGCAAAGCATGAGTTACCTGGGCAGCCACCCTTTCCCCATTCCATCCAGCCCAGCCATGGAGCACTCCTGGGGGAAATTGTTCCCTTAAGCCTGAAAAGACACACCAACCACCAGAAAGACAAACTGAACCGTTTATTAGCCTAGATCTGGGTCTCAGGCATTGGGGTAGGGGGGCGTGTCTGGGGAGCTCTATGAGGGGAGACAAGCCCCTGACTGGCTACTTGCCCCCCAAAGACCTGCTTCCCCAGCCTTTGCATTCACAAGAAATTACTTTGAGGCATGAGGTTTTCTTCCCCCAAGGTGAGCTGCACCCCAGCTCTCCCGTGGGGGGATGGGCTAGCAATTCCAAAGGGGTCTGGGCAGGACCAGGTCCCCCACAACTTTGGCAGCTTCAACACGAACTTGAGAAGACAGGACAGCATTCATTCCAGGGGAAACGTGATGGGGCAAGGGGGTCAAACATCACACCTATGCACACACACAGACACACATAAATATAGTCTGTACCGTAACAAACCTTCCATTATCCACAAGGTTTAGTGAAGTCCTTCTGGGGCAGGTTAGGGGAGAGTGTCCCCAGGAAATGTCCCTAGCCACCACCACTCCCATGCTCCATTCAATATAACTTGAAAGAAGAAGGTTGGGTGTGGTGGCTACCGCCTGTCATCCCAGCACTTTGGGAGGCTGAGGTGGGCGGATCACTTGAGGTCAGAAGTCTGAGACCACCCTGGCCAACATAGTGAAACCCCGTCTCTACTAAAAATACAAAAATTAGCCATGTGTGGTGACAGGCACCTGTAGTCCCAGCTATTCAGGAGGCTGAGGCAGGAGAATTGCTTGAACCTGGGAGGCAGAGGTCGCAGTGAGCTGAGATTGTGCCGTTACACTCCAGCCTGGGCAACAGTGAGATTCTGTCTCAAATAAACAAAACAAAAATCTTGAAACTGTCTCAAAAAAAAAAATCTCGAAAGAAATAAAAGAAAAAAAAATCTCGAAAGAAGACACAGCAGGGTTCAGGCTCAAGATTCCGCTCTGCCTTGCTTGGGAGACCAGGTATTTCAGCTGAGGCTACAGGTGTGGAGCTGAGAATAGCTTAAGGGTGGCTGTTTTTCAAAGGGGGATGTCTGTGCAAACATTGACCCCCCCAGAATTTTCTCAAATTGCACCCTGCCCCACATCAAAGTCCCAAAGCCCTCCACAGTACCCCCAAACTGATTTTCCCACCTTTGGTAATTCCTCTGTGCCCCAAATAGTGCAATCGACCAATGAGGTCTGAGAATGAGGAATGGGCCTCAGCTGCCGTCCCCTTTCCACTTCTAGCTGTGGTTTCCGAGACTCAGAGAGAAGGGAAGAAGTCAGAAATGGAAGCTGATGAAATCTGGGGAAGCTGTGGATTTGGGCTCCGGAGGGTCAGAGAGGAGGCCTCTCGCTCTTAGGACAGAGGTTCCAAAGTGGCATGAAATTACCCAGAGAAGGTGGCAGGAGGGATACATTCGAAGAGGAGACATCAGTGCAGGGATGGGGGCCAGAAAGGAAAACGTGGTAATTCTTTGTACCCCCAGGTGTGGTGGCTCACGCCTGTAATCCCAGCACTTTGGGAGGCCAAGGCAGGCAGATCACGAGGTCAGGAGTTTGAGACCAGCCTGGCCAACATGGTGAAACCCTCTCTACTAAAAATACAAAAAAAATGTGCTGGGCATGGTGGCAGGCACCTATAATCCCAGCTACTTGGGAAGTGGAGGCAGCAGAATCGCTTGAACCCAGGAGGCAGAGGTTGCAGTGAGCTGAGACCTCTCCGCTGAGTTCCAGCCTGGGCAACATAGCAAGATAAGAAAGAAAGAGAGAGAGAGAGAGAGGGAGGGAGGGAGGAAGGAAGGAAAGAAGGAAGGAGGAAGGGAGGGAGGGCAGGAAGGAGGGAAGGAAGGAGAAAAGAAAGGAGAAATATCCTTTGTATCAGGTAGTAAAGTGCTCCTGCCCTGAGCTTCCCTAAATTCTACCTGCCGTCGCCCTGGCTCTTCACAGGTGCCCTGCCCTGGCCTCCCCAGGATCCAGTTCCAAAGAAGTCACATTGGCCACCGCACTGGCCTTCAGGACCCCACTGCTATGTGACTAGTCAGTGCCTTATCTGGCCTTTCCAGGTGTGAAATACTTGTAACATCACCCAGGTCTGTGGGGTGGGGCATCTGGCTCAGCAGCCCCTCGTCTCTGACTGGGGTCACCCAGTGGCCTCTCCGTGAACCCCTCTGTCCCCTGGCCTGGTGGTTGTTCCACCTGCCCCTCAGACCCCCGTGTTGCCCTCCAGAAACGTGGGCGATGTGGGCATGTGCATGCCTCTCTCCAGGGAGCTGGAGCTGCGGAGTGGCAGGAGGCGGTGGCCCGGGGTCCCGGCCCGCCTGCGTCCTTGCACCCCCGCTCCCCGCTGCCAGCACTGCAGCGGCCGAAGCACCTCCCGCCGCAGGTCCCGGCTGCGCCATGTGTAGATGACAGGGTTGAGCAGCGAATTCAGGGTGGCGAAGGCAAAAAAGTAGTGGGCTTTGTAGAGGATCGTGCAGGAGCGGACGGGACAGGCATAGTCCAGAAGGAGGATGCTGAAGGCGGGCAGCCAGCAGACGATAAAGACGCCTAGCACGATGGTGACCGTCTTGAGCAGGGCTAGCGTCTGCGGGCCGGCCACATCAGCGTGGCTTGAGCGGACCACGCAGTAGATGCGCACATACAGCGCCACGATGGCCAACAGGATGATGGAGAAGATGGTCACCACGCACAGCACGTAATGCTTGGCATAGAGAGGCAGGACAGTAGAGCAGGACTCGAGGTGGCCCAGGCAGTTCCAGCCAAGGATGGGCAGGCCACCGAGGACCAGTGAGATGAGCCACGAGGCCCCGATGAGCAGCAGCATGCGGCAGCTCTTGTCGCTGCCGTACAGCTTGACCTTGGCAATGGCCACGTGGCGCTCGATGGCGATGGCCAGGAGGCTGAAGACGGAGGCAGAGAGCGTGATGAAGGCAGAGCCCTCCCGGGCAAACCACTGCACGGGTGTCAGCCTCAGCGTGACAGAGCCGGAGAGCAGGGTATTAGCTACGAAGGCCATGCCTGCCAGCAGATCGGAGGCGGCCAGGTTCCCCAGGAACAGGTACATGGCCGAGTGGAACTTGCTGTTACGGGCCACCGCAATGAGCACCAGCAGGTTTTCCACCACGATGGCGCAACAGAGGATGACGATGAAGGCCGAGGCCACCTGGCGGGAGCTCGTCTGCTGTGTTTCCAGCGTCTCCTTGGTATAATTATAGTGTTCCTGGACCTTGTTGGGGTTCAGGTACTCCGAGTACAAGCTGCCCATGCTGGGGCTCAGAGGCCCGCTGGGGCCATGGGGCTGTCAGAACTGCAGAGAAGACAGACAGACAACAGGTCAGAGTTGTGGCTGTCCCTGGGCTCTGGCCTTGGATGGGCTGAGACTCAGTTTCCCATTCTGTTAATCCTCGTGGCATGGCCACAGGAATTCAGAATCATCATCATCCCCACTTATAGACAGGAAACCCAGAGAAGTTAATTCACTTTCCTACCGTCTCAAATCTAACCCGTGGTAGGGCCAGAGAGACTGGCTCTGCAGCCTCTGTAAGCCCTAGGCTACACGCTTTCTTATTTATTTTATTTATCTATTTTTTCGAGACAAGGTCTTGCTCTGTCATTGAGGCTTGAGTGCTGTGGCACAGTCATAGCTACCTGCAGCCTTAAACTCCTGGGCTCAAATGATCCTCTCACCTCAGCCTCCCACCTCAGCTTCAGCTACAAGAACATGCCACCACACCTGGCTGATTTTTGTTTTTGTAGTGATTGAGTCTTGCTGTGTTGTCCAGGCTGGTCCTGAACTCCTGGCCTCAGGCAGTTCTCCTTGGCTTCTCAAAGCAATGAGATTACAGGGATGAGCCATGATGCCTTGCCTATTTTAATTTTCATTATTATTTTCTAGAGATAGGGTCTTGCTCTGTCACCCAGGCTGGAGTGCAGTTGCATGATCATAGCTCACAGTTGACTCAACTCTTGGGCTCAAGTGATCCTCCCGCCTCAGCCTCCTGAGTAGCTACACGCTTTCAAAGGGACAGAAGTTCCCCCAAATTGCATGAAAAATATAATGTGGGGCTGGGCACAGTGGCTCACGCCTGTAATTCCAGCGCTTTGGGAGGCCAAGGTGGGTGGATCACGAGGTCAGGAGTTTGAGATCAGCCTGGCCAACATGGTGAAACCCAGTCTCTACTAAAAATACAAAAATTAGCTGGGCATGGTGGCACATGCCTGTAATTCCAGCTACTTGGGAGGCTGAGGCAGGAGCATTGCTTGAACCCAGGAGGTGCAGGTTGCAGTGAGCCGAAATCACACCATTGCACTCCAGCCTGGGCAACAAGAGTGAAACTCCATCTCAAAAAAAAAAAAAAAAAAAAGAAAAGAAAGATAAAAGAAAAATATGTGGACTTCCAGAAACCTTGCCCAGTTACCCAGAAAGCAAGCCCTAGGTAGGGCCTGGATGATCTCTTTTCTGGAACACACAGGTACCTGGGGCCT
>CAUYLG010016505.1:0-59194 GCA_963573385.1 Cacajao melanocephalus
AAAAAAAAAAAAAAGAAAAATTTTCTAAGCAGCAAAGCATTCAAGACGTGGTGTGGCTGCTCCTAACAACTTATACAACAAGATACGGGAGCAAAGAAACGACCTAAAGTTGGAACTTACAATTAAAGAGAAGCTCAGCATACAAATTTAAAAAATTTGCAGCCTAGCCCTGTGGTAGAGAAGGCAAGAGCATTTTCAGGTGAGGAATCTAAAGATGCAGCTAGCAAACACTTGCTAGAGAGGTTAGCACTGCTGAAAAGGAACCCAGTGCCAACAGTCAAGTCAATGGGAAAGGTCCTGAAGGTGTTTCAGAAATCTTTGAGGCCACCTCTCCTATCACAGACCCAGTTGCCTAGGAGGACACACAGATTCAAAGGCCAGGCCTGGGGTGCTGCTGCCCCATGCCACCTCAGAATGGTATTCCCACATCCCAGCTGCTCCAGCTCCCACTGCTGCTCAGACTGCTCCAGGTGTGGCTCAGATCTCTGCTTCCAAGGGTACAAGCTGTGAGCCTTGGCAACTTCCACAGGGCGTTAGGTTTGCAAATGTACAGAATGTATGGGTGAGGGAGGCTTGGCCTCCTAGATTTCAGAGGATGCATGGGAAGGCCTGGGTGCCCAGGCAGAAGCTGCTGAAGGGGTAAAGCCTCCACAGAGAGCCTCTGCTAGGGCAGCGCAGAGGGGAAATATGGGGTTGGAAGCTCCACGGAAAGTCTCTGCTGGGACACTGCCTGGTGGAGCTGTGGGAAAAGGGCCCCAGTCCATCACACCCCAGGAGGGCAGAGCCTCCAGCAGCATGCAACCCGGGAGAGCAGCCATGGGTGCTGCACCCAGCAAAGCTGTGGGAGTGGGGCGACCCGTGAGCTGGGGAGCCCACTCTTTACACTAGTGTACCCAGGGTGTGTGACATGGAGTCAAAGATTTAGGAGCATTAAGGTTTAATTTCTGCCCTGCTGGGTTTCGGGATTGCACGGGACTGGCTCCCCCTTTCTTTTGACCAGTTTCTCTCTTTTGGAATGGGAATGTTTACGCATTGCCTGTACCACCTTTGTATCTTGGAAGTAAATAACTTGGTTTGACCTTATAGGCTCATAACTGCAGGGAACTTTTCTTGAGTCCCACGTGAGACATGAGACTTCAAACTTTTGAGTTGGTGCTAAAAAAAGTTAAGATACAAAATCAACCTCTTTTCTTTGGGAAGCTAGCCAGTCTCAGATATTCCTTTATCACAACACAAATGGACTAAGATGGGGGTCCTCTGGGGCAGGCGGGTTCTGGAAGGCTCTCTCCGACATGTGGGTTCGGGCAGGTGTTTGCTGGACCAGCGTCCAGCATGGGCTCTGACCACCAGCACAGCAGTCTCCACGGTATTTATTAAATGATCTGCCCCAAAGGAGTTGCAGGCCTGGTACTCAGATACACTAAAAGGAGAGACACCCAAGTTCTCTTTTCTGAAAGGCTGCTGCCTGGTGAGAGGGAGGGGACCATCAGGTTAATTGCAGGAAGCAGCAGGATTAGGGAGGCTCTGGCCTTGGGGTTGATGGCTCAGGTTAAACAGGTCATCGTCTCTGCCTTCAGCAGGGCTGGGAACAGTGGGAGCTGCTCTAATCTGGGTCACGATGTCTCATCCACCCCATTCATTTGACAGATTTATACAGAGCACCTGCCTGGATCCAGGGGTATGCAGAGGAATGATAAACCAGGCCCCACCGTCTAGAGAGGAAAAAAGCCAAGGGAACACATTTCAAAAGGGAGAACCACGGATGGCAGAGGAGAGCCATGGCTGTCACTGGAAGACCTCAGCCTTCCTGTGCTTCTTTAACCCAAAGCTTCTTATGAACATTTCAACATTTTCCCCTTTGCTTTCCCCCTTCCCTGCAGAAGCAGTGTGGGACTGTCAATCACCTTACTTGCAAAGCCACTCAGAGTTTCACTGAGTGGTTAATACCTCAGCTCTGGCCTCAGCCCTTCAGGCCTGTCCTGGTCCTCTCAGGCTGGATGCATTTGCACATTTGGAGTGCACTTTTGGGGATGCTGAGGATCATGGCCGCTGCGACAAGTAAGGTAAGAGAAGTGGGGATCAAATCCAGGGGACAGAGTCAATGGGTCATTTTCAAAACTTTATTTGGTAAGAATTTCAAAATTACAGAGAGTTGCAAGAATAGGAAAGAACCACATCTGTCCTTTTCTTAGATTCACCTATTTTTGAGATTCTTTCTCCATTTGCCTCTCTAGATATATACACGTTTTCTTTTTAACTGTGCATTTATTTGATAGTAAATCGTGTCCCTTTATCCTAAAATATTTTGTGGTACTGCCTAAGGAAAAAATGCTCTTTTTATACCCAAAGTATTGCTTTCTACTTCAGTAAATGGACGATTAATGGAGAACTTAAATATATGGCTGTATTTCCATTTGTCAGTTTACAGTGCCCTTTGGAGTATTGTTTTACCCCAGTGAAGAATTGATCACGTATTGTATTCTGAGGTCATGTCTCTTTCATCTCCTTCGATCTGTAAAAGTCCCCCAATCCTCTTAAAACATCTATTATGATTGAAATTTTTGAAGAGTACAGTTGATCAGCTATTTTCACAGGAAATTCTACCTCTCAGAAATTCTCATACTGGAGCTTACCTTTGCTCAAACTTTGAAGGATGACTTTACATATGGGATCCTTGTAGCCTTCGGGCTACTCAGAGCCAGCATGAAGCCAGAAGTGACAATGCCAGAAATAGTAAGATGTGCAGAGAGATTTTCTGAACAGAAGCTCTCTGCAGTGGAGGGAGAGAGTGAGGGAGGGGAGGCCTGTGTGGGTAGGGCTTGTGACAGACTGCTGTTGCAAAAGAGATACAGAGAGGCGCTGCCCACGCTGGGAAAGACCCAGCACATCGGGGGAAATGTCCTGGGCCATGGCGAATTCATTGGAATTAGCTGCGAAATCAAGTTAGTAAAAGGAAGAAAAGAATACAATGATAAATTTCAGCAGCTTATAGTTTTAATTGTGAAACTCTAAGTACTTCAACTCTATTACGTGCTTGTGTAACATGGGGAGATAAACGTACGTTTCCGTGATCTCTGTCTCTCTTTTCTGCTAGTCTGTCTGCCATCCATCTATTTATTCTCAAACTATTTATTATCTGTCTGTCATCTACCTGCTATCAACTAGCTGTTATCTATCATCTACCTATCTACCTATCTCTAACTTCATATTATTTAGAATTTTTGAAAGACTGGTGGGGATTTTGGAAAAACCCAGAAAGTAAAAATAAACCTATGTATCCAAATTATAGATTTATCTATTCCCATCTCATCTCATCTGTCTATTTGCCATTGACCGAATAACTGCATGGATTGTTTTAAAAAAGTCTTGAGGGTCCAACAGGGATTTTACTGGAATGATAGAACGTAAATACAAAATCAGGAGCCCTTCACCACAGGTGTAACTCAAAACTAAATGAATTGGGAGGCCAAGGTGGGTGGATCACCTGAGGTCAGGAGTTCGAGACCAGCCTGACCAAATGACAAAACGCTATCTCTACTAAAAATACAAAAATTAGCTTAGTGTGGTAGCAGGTGCCTGTAGTTCCAGCTACTCCAGAGGCTGAGGAAGGAAGATTGATTGAACCCGGGAGGTAGACATTGCAGTGAGCCGAGATCACATCATTGCATTCCTGCATGGGCAATAGAGCAAGACTCCATCACAAAAACAAACAAAACTAAATGAAGATATTGCCATATATAACTCCAACTGCTCCCCTAAAGGTTTGGGATTACGTTAAAGAGAAGACATCACCCATTCTTCAAATCAGGATGGATTTAAGTCACTTTGGGTAAGAAGTGGGCAAACTAAATTGCTCTGAATAAATAATAAGGAAAATGATTATAGGGTGGTAATTTTAATAACAATTTTCTATGAGGTGGATTAGAATTCCTGTCATTCTTACAAGATCCTTAATGAAGGATACCTTGCTTCCTAATGCTTTGCTATGCAAGTGCTTGATTTGGGAAAAGCTTGAGAAGGTGTTAAGTTATACGTCCGGGTTGGTGCAAGATAAAAACAGTATGTAGGGAGGCTGGAGGTGAGGACGGAAGAAATCCAGAGAGCGCTGGGAAATAATCACATTCCAGGAAACGTCAAGACTTTCAAGGCTGTGAAACTGACGTGGTGAAAAGTGGGCTATCCAAGTGCCAAAGCTGGATGCAGTCAGCACCAGGTTATGTGTGGAGCAGCTGAACATACAGGGCGTGCAGAAAGGTTGGAGCTAGGGAAGAGGAAGGCCCCCAGGAGCGTGGAGGGATGGAGGAGGCTCAGGCAGGTGCCAGGGTCTGTCAGGCTGAGGAAGGCTGAGATGCTAGGGGTTCACCTTTGCCTTTTTATCCCATGAGAAGCCTCGGTGACCGTCCTGCTCTGTGATGCAGGCCCGGGACTGGAGACTGGAGTACTCTTCAGTGTCCACACACCAGAGGCAGCGCTGAGCTTCTGGTGATGGAGGAGCACCTCTGTGTTTGTGAGAGTTCTTTGTGCACGTGGCTGAACTCTTGCTCAACTTTAGGTGATATTTTATCTATTTGCTGCCCGCTTTGTGGCATGGGGTCCCAACTTCTGTTTCTTTGCTCCCCCAGAAGGTTCCAGGTTCCTCGGTATGCCTGAAATGGAGGTGGAAACCAGGGAAGCAAGCCCTAGACTCAGCACTTAGCTTATGCTGGAACTCCTGTTTTCCATTCATTTTCCCAATTTATTAAATTAATGTTGTTTTCACAGGGAGAGACCTCTAGTAAGCACTCTTAGGAAAGATGGAAGCATCATCCTTTGTAGGGGGACCAACTCATCCCAGTTAGCACTGAGAATCTCACATCTTGAGAAGCCCCTGAGTCCTGGGAAAATTGAGATGGCTGGTAACTGCTTCTCAGGAAGCATGCTGAGCAGTGCATGAGTTTTGGCAGGGACCAAAGCTTCTATTCAAAGCTCATAGGCAAAGCTCTCTGATGCGGCAGTGGGTTCCAGGCTAACCTCCCCACCACTGGCGTCCAGCGGTCCTGGAGGGAACTGTTGAGAAAGAGTAGGATATCTATGAGAGAAAGCATCTCCCCTTATTCATCAGCTGCCTTGCCCTCCCATGTCCAGTGTCCTTGAGAGGGTCTGGAAAGCAAAGTTGGCCTCTGGGAGTGGATCTTGCCCAACGGAGCCCACATGCATCTGCAGGTCTGAGATTCTGTGCTCATCTCGGCAGAGGGCTCCTGAGGGTCAAAGCCTTCCTTTATTTGACTTTTTCAAAGAAGGAACAATGTGGTATAATTTATCTCTAAAAGATGAATAATGACAAAAGGACTTAGAGCTCCGTGATTTAAAGTGGAAAATTGGAGTACTCATGAATAATGAATGTCTACCGCTTGCCCAGGGAGAGGAGAGAGAAACCTGGGCCCCGGTCTCTTGTGCTGTTCTTGCCATTCAGGGCCCAAACAAACCCATGGGTGCCCTTGACTGACATCACACGCTCGTAGGTGAGGATTCTCCCAGGCCCGGTGCCCTTTCACCTTTCCCACCCACACTCTGTTCTTCACTGTGGGTAGCTTCACTTTCACTCGGATTCGCCTCACGTAGCCACCATCCTATCCTGCAGGACATGGTCACAGAGAGCTTGCCTCAAGGGCCCTGAGGTTGGCTTCTACGCATCTAGCAGCACGTACTTCTCACCACGTCCTCACATTGTGTTTTCTATCAAGAACTTCTTTCTCTTCATAAGACGGAGCCTTTTCTCTAGGGAAAGGCTGGAACCAGGCACGTGGAGCCTGGTAGCATCTCCATCTTCAGGCTTGCCCTGCGGCTGTGAATCAGAAAGAGGGTGTATTTCCAGATATGCTGGGAGAAAGAACACAAGGAGGCGTCATTGCCAAAACAGCAGAGGCCAGGCCATGAGCTAACTTCTCTGAATTCCTTAGAGCTGCTTGCTTAAAAGGAGAACCTCTGTCCTTCTGGAGCACTATAGGCAAATAAGAGCAGCTGCAAAGTCTTCACCAGATCCCAGGCCCTAGGGCTGTGGCAGGTCACATGCTGCAGCCATGAAGCCAGCTTCCTGGGCTCTCTTCGCTAGGCATGGAGAGTGCGTGATGGCCAGAGCCCTGATCTTTGGCAGACTGTCCCTTCTGGGCACTCTCTTTGACCTAAAGTAATTTTTAATGCCCCAAGGCGCAACACAATCTAAAGAGTCCCCACTCCTGCGCCACCCCAGCCTCTGCCCCAACACAAGTCCTACCTCCAGCATACCTGGAATGCTGCCCAAGAACAGACCCTGTATCTCATTCAGGCACAGCCCAGGACCCCTCAACTACCCTCTGCTGCTAACAACTCTCCAAGCCAGATCTGGGACAGTGCAGCGTCCCTCCATAAAACCCAGAATGAGCTGCAATCTTTCCCCGCAACTGAAGCCTCAGTGAATCGCGAGGAAGAAGTCATTGGAAAGTTTACTGGGTTTATCTTCTGAGGCCCAAAGATCTCAGGAAGGCTTTGGTTCTCCAGTTCCCTCCTTTTCCTGCCTCTCAGGCCTATGTGCCAGTTTCTGTCCTCCATGGAGAACTCACTGCCATCAAGGAGATATGGAAGCAGCTTGAACACCACCTTCAACATAAGGTCACCCCAGACCAGAAGCGCAGGCACGTGTGATGCAAGGGACGCGTGCCTGTGCACCCTTGAATGACCAGGACATCTCAGGTGATGGCAGAGGTGGGCTTTTATGCTCCTGTGTGTCAGGGCCAAAGCTGAAAGGGTGTCAAGAAGGCTGAATTCAGGTCACCAGGAAGATGTCATGTGAGGAATTCGAGGAAGTTCCAGTAGGAAAGGATATAGGGCTCGCTTGGGAAGGGGGCCACCAAGGAAACCTACCCGTGTGCTCGCAGAGCTTCTCAGTGAGGGAGTGGAGTTGATTCTGAGAAGGAGCAAGAGGGTGACTTCGGGACACTTACGGAAGGACTCACCAAGAGGTCCATGAGTTATGGCAGGGACCAACTGTCCAAGGCAGTGCCCGGGGCAGATGCAACTGATACACCCTTGGGTGAACACGGGTGAGTTCTTGGGGCAGGTCCCCTGCCCATGCACAGATCATGGTGAGGGGCCCACTTTTCTGTCTTCTGGCTTCCCAAGCCCCTTGGAAAACAAAATTTAAGCACCTCAGTGGGTCAGAAACCAACTGAACCTTTATCTGATGCTTTCTTGATCAAGGAAAGCATCAGATAAATGGACCTTGGCAGGTACAAGGAGCCCAGCTCACATGGTTTCTTGTGTGGCAGAGGCTGCCCATCTCTCAGAGTCCTTGAGTGCATAAAACAGTATCAGTTGAGGCAGACGCAAGTCTGGCTGCATTTCCAGTCTTTCTTTCACCCTTCAGCCACCCTCGGTTCGGGGGCAGACTCCATAGTGATGTTCTCCAGTCCCTTGGAGGAAATTGTAGGGGCCAAGGGAAAACTTCCCCTTTGCCCTCTGAAATTTTTCTGAAAAATCAATGGACAAAAGGCAGATTAATAGGAGAAATGGCACAGAAATGTTTTAACGTGCATGGAGGAGAACCACAGTGTGACTGCCCTAAACTCCATCAGGGTTCAGAAGCTTTTATACCAGCCCAAGGGTGCACAAACAATGGGGCTTGGAGCATGACAAAAAACAGGAAGGGTAAATCAGGTTCAGTGTCAAGACAGGGGATGAGAGGGAGAAAGGAAGAGGCGTGGCCAGCAGAGGTGGTCATATTGTGTGGATGGACCCCACAGGGAGCAGCCCTCAGACAGAACAGGTGTAAATGTTTATTTCAGACCTTTAACAGGATCAGACTCTGTTGATCTTTCCTAGACGGGCTGCATCAATGCAGATTCTCTACAAAGGCAAACTTCATCCATAAAACACAGCTTTGTAGGGCTGCTTCTGCCTGCAGGCCCTCTGAACAGCCACCTCAAAATACGTCAAAGATTTATATTTTGGGGTCAAATATTTTGATTTATTTCAAAGCAACTGAACATGTCTTGGAGGAAAGGTGATCACAAGAAATTCAGTGCCCTCCTGGATCCTCCTCTCCCTGACTCTGCGGACGAGGAAGCCCACATAATACAAATGTGTTCTCCCCGGCTGCTGTTCGTGGCCTTACCACCTGCATTCATGATGGAACCTAGCACAGTGGGATCACCTGGGGGCCAGTGGGGCCAGCCCAGAGCTGTGTCCAAGTCAAAGGATGATGGAAGAAGAGCAGTGCCCATGGAGACTGCAGCCAGAGTCTAACCACGTGTCAGAAGACAGTGCGCAGGTGAAGGCAGACCTCCTCCCAGGGCCGACAGCTCTAGGGAGAGAGTTAAGGATGAAGAAGAGTCCATGGCCTCAAGCAAAATCCAGAGAGCTCCTGAAAACCAGTGAGCTGGGAAGCACCCTCAAATTAACAGAGCACTGAGTAGTCTGAGAGCTCCAGTAACCAGAGTGCCCCCGCCAAGAATGTGGGTGGTTCAAGGCCTAGGGAAGTGTCTCCTGAAAGCCCTCATGACAGCAGGCTAGACCTCAAATTTGAGATGGAGCTGCAGAGCTGCCCTCACAGCTATGCCACTGAAGTGCCCCTGATTCAGACATTTTTGCTTCTGTAAGTTCCCAGCTGGTTCCTGTCCCCAGAATGTCTACATGGGAGATCCTGCTGCCTCCAACTTTCCAGATTTTCATATCCACCTTCAGGACAGAGGGAATCCCTTGAGCTCCAGGCCTCAGGAAACTCAGAAAAAGGATGAGTTGTTTATTTCAGTGGATTCATTCCAGAAGTATAAGTCTTATTACATATTTTAAAAACAATGTTTAAAACAATGATATGGTTCTTTCCTGTGATACCATTAGATATTTTTACTTTTCTTGTGTTTTTTCTTCCAATATTTTTATGAACTGCCTGTAGTCTTTGGATCATTTTTACTTTTTTTTTAAATAAAAGAGTAAAACAGAGTATAATCTGACATAAAATTCATTTTGACCTTCCAACTCATTTCAAGGTGCCAGTCCAATGATATGATATCAGACTAAATATACTCCCCACAAGTGTTTCAGCATAGAATTGTTAGGATTTCACCCACCAGCAACAGCAGGCTTTGAGATTGTAGGAATGAGTTTCTAGCTCTCAAAAAAAGTCTATCAGCTTTCCAAACCTGCATGTTTGGATCAGCTAGATCCTCTGCATTCTCAATTTATCTATTCATGCCTGAAGTGTCCATTTTCAAACACCCAAAGCACACTGGGTGTTACAATAAGTTGCATGAAAGTACAATAAGTTACGATAAGTCTCATGAAGAATGGTTTCAAAGTGCAGAGTGCAGCAATTAACAATCTTAGGAAATAAATGAAAAAATTCTGGTGAACTGGGCTGCCTTTTTTCTGTGACACTACTTTGAATTAAAAAACAGAAATGCACCTCCAAGAAATGAGTCATTTGTCAGTTTTTGAGTGTTTGTTGAAACCCAGGCATCATGTCAAACAACATAGGTGTAGTTTGTTCATCTTACGATTTCTTTTTTGGCTATTTATCTTTAAAGATCACACTTTTGGAGAAAGAACATGGCAGTTCTTATTTTACTCTAATCTTTTTCTCCATTCTCATTGCTGGTGTATTTCCAAATGAGACAAGGACATTCTCCTTGTCCCTCAATTTTAAAATATGATTTGATGGCAGACCAACATTTCAACAACAATATCAGGCAGCCTGTAAGTCCATATCTAAGGAAACTATCACCTTCTGTTTCTATCAAGTCACAAAACTCATTAACTGCTTCTGCAGGTTAATGAGAAACAAAAATGTGACAAAATTTTTCATTCTGAATGCTCCCATGTCAAAAGTAAGTAAACCACACCCCTTCATAGCAGGGTCGTGCACAAGATGAACCCACATTTAGCAGGTTACTCTCCCCATCATTTTCTTTGGTAAGAAGTTAACAGACCGAATTGAATTTGCCACCGTCCACATTTGCTAATGGAAACTTACAGAATATGCAGATATATGAACAAAGTCTAGTTTATATCTAGATAACTATTTTTATGATTTCTGTGGTTTCATGATTATTTTTCACAGAAATTAAGATGACTAAAACCATTTTTTTTTAAACAAATCAAAGTTTGATTGGAACTCAGATGTTTCCCTCCAAGTCAGGGGAACACTTTTGTATTGATGTGATCATTCGGTACTATAGAAAGATCTGACAGAAACAGCTCTGCACTGCTGGGCCAACACATCTGTCATGAAAATTCTCCTTCTGTTTGCCCACAGGGCACTTTAGCTGAAGCTTCTAAGAGGAACTGTCCCTTTGCTTAGCCTGATGGAACAGTAAATGGGATGCTAGGATAGTGATATTCATACTTGCCCTACATCGAAGCTCATCCAGCCATCACTCTTTACAACACAGCTTTGGTATCTTTTGAACAGGTGACACACTGAACTATTAGAATATGTGGTCAGGATATTCACAGTGTTACAAATTAAACTAGCACTGTCTTGATACAAAGCATAAGTTAATCTACAGGTAACACACAGATCTACTGTTGTGCTCACCATTACAAATTACAACACAGTAGCACACACGGGGTCGCATTCCTCAAAGTGGATGACCCATTACTGTGACGTGCCAATCACTGTTGCTGGACATGGAAGACAATGAATCTGTGGCACATCCATTTGATACTAAAAAGAGCATTGCTTTCAGCCCCTAATTTTTTTCTTTTGGTAGTTTGGGTTTTGTTTCCCATACAACGACCATACCTGACCAGGCTGGTTGTCACCCTGGCAGACACCCCATGCAATCCCCACCTCCTTTCCTCCATGGGCACCTCTGCAGCAGCACCATGCTCTTGGAGGAGGGTGACAGACACCTGGAGAGGGCCTGTAACTAGTTCTGTGTGCGGCTGGCTCACAGCAGACCAGCAGTGTTCCCATATTCGTGCTGTAGGTGGTGTTATAAGGGAAACACGTTTTTATTGAAACATCTCTGCTCTCGGCGTATTTTTTAAATTTTTCTTTATTTTGCAGAAGTGGCTTCCTACAGCTCTGCTGCTGAGGAAGACAAGGACTTTGAAAATAGTTTTCTTTTTCCTTTTTTGGTCATAAGGGCCTGGCAAACAGACAGAGCTCAGGGTCAGTACCGCGTGGGGCAGCAGGCCCAGGGTTCTCCCTGCTTTGCTCACAAAGATGTGTGACCCCGAACAAGTCATTCTACCCCTGTAGTTCTCATTTTCAAATTTTATAACCAACCACCTGGATAGCCGAATTAAAAAATAGGCAAAGGACTTGAATAGACATTTCTCCCAGGAAGATATTCAAATGGCCAACAAGCATACCAAAAAAAAAAAAAAAAAAGCCTCAGTATCGCCAATCATTAGAGAAATGCAGATCAAACCCACAATGAGATATTACTTCCCACATGTTAGGTTGGCTATTATCAAACCAAAACACAAAAACAAAATCCACTAAAGATAAAGGTAGGCAAGGCTGTGTGGAAATTGGAATCCTTAGACTGTATTGGTGGGAATGTAAAATGGTGCAGCCACTATAGAAAACAGCATGGAAGTTCCCCCCAAATTAAAACAGAACTGTCATGTGATACACCAATCCCACTTCCGGGTATTAATCTGTAAGAACTGAAGTCAGGATCTCCAAGAGATGTCTGCACTTCCATCTTCATGCAGCACTGCTCACCACAGGCAACATGTGAAAGCGAGCTAACTGTCCATCAACAAATGAGTGGAGGCAGAAAATGTGACTTGTGTGTCTTGTTACAGCAGTCTGAACCCACTAAGACACTAGTGATGGGCTCTTACAGGCACAACTTCATTAAATACCAACACAACTCCGTTATAAACCCATTTTAAAGGTGTGGCTTCGAGAGGTTACGTTAAGTCACTCATTCAAGATCAGGTGTGCAGGCTGCTCTCCGGAAGTCCAAATTTAGGCTGAAAGTCCAAGATCAAGGTGCCAGGATATTCAGTGTCTGGTGAGGGCCTGTGTCTGTGTATGTGTGTGTATACACACACGATGGAATATTGTTCAGCCTTCAAAAAAGAAGGAAATTCTGCCACTTGTCACAACCTGGATGAACTCTGAGGACATTATGCTAAGTGAAATAAGCCAGACACAGAAAGACACCTTATGACTCCACTTAGGAGGTCGAATTCACAGAAACAGAGTAGAATAGTGGTTGTCAGAAGCCAGAGGATGGAGAAATGGGGAGCTTCTGTTTAAAAGCTGTAAGGTTTCTGTTAAGCAAGATAAAAAACTTCTGGAGGTCTGCTGTGCAACACTGGCCTATGGCTCCGTTACTGTACTGTGTACCTAACGTTTGTTAAGAGGACAGATTTCACGCTGTGTTCTCACCATAGTAAAAATGAGAGGCTCGGCTTCTGCCATTCTTTCACCATGCTTCACGGGGCGCTCACTACCTATATGCTAAGCACTCTGCTTGGTGCATTGCTGAGCTGCCCATCGAGGAGTCAAAGGGGTTTGAAGATCTGTAATGTCTTTATATTGGGGAGGAGAGATTGACCGTTGCACCCTCAGGAACCTCAGCATCATCTGGGGCCCTGGTCTTCGGTGCCCACCGGTTTCCTGCTCTCCCCCGATTCCCTGCAGACACGGAGGCATGGGTTGCATTATCCCCAAGAGTCCCACCAGGCTGTGAACTCAGAGAGCGGCCTGCACATCTGATCTTGAATGAGTTGCTTAGCCTCTTGAAGCCACACCTGTAAAATGGGTTAATAATGAAGTCATGTTGGTGTTTAATGAGGTAGTGCCTGTCACTAACCTCTTAATCCGTTCTGGCTGCTATAGCAAAGCACCTTAGCCCGGGTGGCCTGCAGATGACAGACATGATTTCCAGCAGCTCTGGAGGCTGGATGTCCAAGACAAAGATGTCAGGAGATTTAATGTCTGACCAGGGCCTGTTTCCTGATGACATCTTCAAGGGTGAAAGGGGTGAGGAGTGCCCTTCTCTAAAAGTAGGAATCCCTCTCATGAGGATGCTGCCCCATGACCTAATCACCTCCCAGTGCGCCACCTCCTAATACCATCACCATGGGGTTAGGATTTCCACCCAGGAACTGGGGGGACACGAGCACTCAGCTCATAGCACCTGGCAACTACTCAGGAAATGCTGGCACTCATATTTGTTACATTTCAGAATTGGACTCCCAACGGTCCTCTGCGCCCACTGTTTCTCAGAGCCCCAGCACCACTCTTGGAGGATGGCATTCCAGCTTCTTAGGCCGCCTTCTGCAGTCTCACCTCATCCTTGTTTTCTGGAAGTTTTTTCTAATTTTAAGCCAAGCACTACTCATTGATATTTTAGGTATTCCCCGCCTTGCTTCCCTCCTACTGCTTCCAGAAATAATGCAGAGCTGCCAATCCCCTTCCCTGCCTAGCAGCTCAAGCTTCTTTGTGTTGTTAACACTTCAACTTCAGCCTCATCCCCAGAGTTGGTGTCAGGGACCAGCGTAGCGGCACAGGATTTGGGTCAGAGAGAGGAGGCCTGGGGCCTCTGCGAGGTACAGGTCTGGAGCCCCAGTGCAGGCTGCACCCCACACCGTTTCTCAGGAGCAGCCCCAGAACCCCAGCAGCCCCAAATCTGCTGTGGGTGAAGGCCATGTGTAGCGAGTGGGGGAGCCCAGGCCTGGGCCACTGAGCTCATGCTGGCAAGGTGGGCCTTCTTGGAGGCTGGCGCTTACATCCATGCAGGAGTGTCTGCGTATTCCCTAAAGCAGGGAACCAGAGCTGAGAAAAAGATGGGGAGGCCTGGCTCTGGTGTCTAGATTGAACTGTGCTGTTTCAGTAGCTGTGAGGCAGAAGCCATGGGGAAACTGATGGACCAGTGCCATGGGCAAGAAGCAACAGCCCCGCCTCCAGACAAGGGCTGCAAGCTGGCCTTTCCGCACTGCTCAGGATCTGGAGGTGGAAGGCCTCCACTGACGTTCTGGCTCTGCAATGGCCTCTACATGCCTTCTCTGGCGGGGATGCTAGGGGCGGGTCCAGTGTGCCTGGTGTAAACTCCGGTGGGCCTGGCCTCTTTCAGAGCCAACACCACATAGACAGTGATCTTGGCAGTCGATAACCTCTCTGGGTCTCCTTTTTCTTGTCTGTATACAATGAATAGAACAATATTTGGCTGAATTTGATCATGTGCATGATAGGGCAGTACCCTCATGGACTTTCCTGTTCACCTATTCATCCCATTTGTTCGTGCATGCATTCTTTAACTGGCAGGCCATACTATGCTGCTTTTACACACTGAGGATTCAGCTAGGCACAAGATAGATGAGTGCTTGCTGCTGTGAAGTTTCCATTCTGGGGGAAGTGACAATAAGTGAATACCTGAGACAGGGGTCCTCTGTGCATGGCTGGAGAGCCGCTGCTTGTGTTGGAGAAACCTGTGTTTGCCAATCATGCCATTCAGCTGGACACACTGCTGCCTCCCACGCCCAGTGCATAGGGCCTGGGGTTGACAGCTCCGAGGACTCCACGGCTGATCATTCCTGGGGTCTCTTTAGCTAATGTCCTGCCGCTGGCAGGATGTCTGGTGCTTCGTCAGCCCCATGCGAGATCCTCCGGAGAGAAATGAGTCCTGAAAACCAGAAGATGCAGTTGTTCAGAGCAGGACATTTGCTCTCAGAGGACCACTGCATACTAATTGCATAATCCTGGGCCAATTCCTTCTCCTTTTGAAGCCTCAGTTGCAAATGAGAGATGAGGATACCTAACTTCACAATACGTGTGAAGCACTCAGCAAGGCCTCTGAAGGAAGTGCTCAGTAGATGGTACCCCTGTGTCTGTATTACTATTATTGCTGGGAAGTGACCTGTTTTAATAATATGCTTTTTTTCCCCTTAAGTTGATGTTAGGGATCAGTCGTGGTATTGTATATTCTACAGCTTTGGAGAAATTTATAGTGACATGTACTCACCTCAATACTATCATACAGAATAGTTTCATTGTCCTAAAAATCCTCCGTGCTCCGCCTATCCATCCACCCTCCCCTGTAACCCTCGGCAACCACTGATCTTGTTCTTGTCTCTGTAGCTTTTCCCTTTGCAGAGTGTCACATAGCTGGAAACATACAGTCTGCAGCCTTTTCAGACTGCTTTCTTTCCTTTACTAATATGCATTTAAGTTTCCTCCATGTCATTCTATGGCTTGATAGATCATTTCCTTTTATTACTGAAGAACTGTCTGGATAAACTGCAGTGTATTTAACCACACACCTATGGAAGGGCGTCTCGGCTGCTTCCGAGTTTGGGCCATTATGAACAAAGCTGCTGTAACTATCTGTGTGCAGGATTTTGTGTGGACATTAGTTTACAGCGCCTTTGGATAAACATGAAGCAGCAATAACATGCTTCTTTAATGGCATAATTCTCTCTTGAGAATTATGGCATAATCCATTGGCAGAAAAAAAAGATAATTTTCTAACTTATTTTAAAATTACAGTTGACCTATTTATTCATAACTCTTCATTGTTACTTTATTCAGACTTACTGATTCAGATCAATCTGGAGCCTCACATCTTCATTAATTTAGTCAATACTTACAAAGCTTCTCACCAGGTATTGAATATGGAGCTAGGGATAGAGACATAAGCAAACTGTCATCTCTGCCCTCAAGACTAGCCCAGAAACACAGACAAGGAAGCCAAGAAGTGGAATATGAGGCTGCCATAAACGAATGAGCAGGTGTGCACGGGCGTGTGGAGCACAGAGGCCAGGTCTGCAAGGCGAAGCCCTTGGGGGAAGTGGTTAGAGGGGAGGCCAGGTGGGAGGTTCCCTCTATATTGAGCCTCCTCCATGTGTCCCCCAACCCTCTGCCTTCCTGAACCGTCACACATTGAGGGATGGGTGGGATAAACACCTAACAGTGAAGCCTGGACTCACAGTGGAGCAGAATGAGGAGAAATGGATAGATGTGGCCACAGGCATGTCACAGTAGAATCAACAGGAGTCAGTGATGAAGAGGATATATTTGCAGAACTGACAGAAAAGAAGACAAATTTGGTTTTTTTCATCATTCTCTGCATCCAGGAGAATCTGAAGTGATCATGGCCAAGACTTTTGGTCAGGTGACATGCAGTTGGTGTCCTGACGGTTGACAGGATGCTCTCCTTCTGGTTCATCAGGCAAGCATATCTTGCTGTCTGTGGGGCAGGGGATGAGTTTCTTGTGACACCTTTGGCGTCCATGACCAATCTTCCACTCTGGTGTCTCTGAGAGCCCCCACCCGACACATCCTCACTTCACTCATTAGAAGGAACAGCAGACCAGGTTAATGACCCTGGCTTAGGAGCCAGAGGACTGCGGCTTCCCTTTCCCCTGCTGCTTTAGAACAGGGCCCCTCGAGTGAGCTGTGGCCAGGCTCAGTCCCCATTCGTAGCTCCATCTAGTGTCACTGATCTGTGATTCCTCTCCACAAAGGTACTGATTACTTCAATTCAGTCTTCATGCTCAGGCATTTAGAGGACGCTTCAGATGCAAAATTGTTTACAAATTCAAACTTCTTTGAGTCTGAACTCTGAATGTAAAAAACATATTTGCATCTATGAGTGCTAAAAGGCAGCCACAGGTCCCATTAAACACTCAGCTCCCTGCCTGCTGCAAGTGTGCTGGGGTGGCGGATTCCTGGTGGGTGGAGCAGGAGTGGTTCCTCACCCTGGGCACTGCCACTTTGGGGTGAGCTGGACACATCTTGGGATGAGATCGCCTGTGCTTCCACTTCACAATCTCCTCAGATCCAAACTGTCTCCCATACAATAAGTCACTCCTATGCCCCGCCCCACCCCATCACAATCTCACCCTTACACAAAGTCTCCCTGACTCAATCCTGTCTACACTTGCAGTACAAGACGCTTCCATGCATGTCTTCATCTCTCCGCAGCCCTGTCTGCCTCCCAGCCCCACAGACTCCTGCTGTGCCTCAGCTGACAGGGACCAGTCTGCTGCCCTTGGCCCTGAGACGTTGCTGTGTGGTCTGGCCAGTGACCCTCCTGGCTTGCTGGGCCTCCCTGGCTGTTGCTGTGAAGCCATGCTCAGTGGTCACATTGCTGGGGCTCTGACCTCTCTGCCTGCTTTCAGACTTGAATGACCTGCCGTGGCCCAAGGAGGGCCTGCTGCCGAAATCTGACCACTCCCATAGGGCCGACTAGACAAACGGATCTGAGGGTATGGGGAAGACAGGAGTCACATTCCTTCCACCCTCCTCTCCCATGGGCTGCATCATGGTTTGTTTCCATAGAGCGCAGCTCATGGGGGAAATCCATGGACGTGAGTAGATGAAGTCACAGAGTAACTGACCACCTTCCCCACGGCTCACCACGACGCAGAGGCCACGGCAGGATCCCCCGACCGTGAACTACCATTCATTCTTCTCATCTCCCATTTATTTCGCACTAGTTGTATCAGGATTGCATCTACTAAATAAAGCCTGAGTCTAAATCCTCATATCTGGCTCTACTTTTTAGGGGAATTGGCCTGCATGAATTGTATCGGAGTGGTTCTTGAAAGCTGGTTCTCAGGGTGAGATTTTGGAACCAGATGCGCAGCTTGTGGATGACTGGCGTCAGAGGTGATTCCCCTGGGCAGGCTGAGCCCTTGCTCAGTCCCTTGGGAAGCAGAGGGCCCAAGACCCAGCGTTGAGTGCAGCTAGTTTTATGTTTTATGCTGGAGATGACAGCAGGCAGCTAGAGTGACGAGGACGGGAGATGAAGAGAGACCTGAAGAAAAGCCAGTGTAAATGTGCGTTACTGAGGGAACTCCCATGAGAAAAAGGGACTCAAGTTTGCTGAGACGTCTGATAATTTTTCAGATGAAGATTACAGGGATGGACATTTAGTCACTAAGACCCGTCTCACGTTGTTTAAAGTTCGTCTCCAGGGCCATTAACTCCCATAGCTTCTATACTACTTGGTTCTTAGACTGGAAATCCAGGTGAGAGCTTGGTTGGCGCCACACAACAGGACCTCCAGGCCCGAGTGCCATAGGCTGGAAGACGCTGGGGCACAGAAAGGGGCTGTGGTGGGCGAGGAGGGCCCTGAGGGAGAATGAGGAAAGATCTGACACAGGCTGCTTGAAGCAGGGCGCTTCCACCGTGAACCTGAGCTTGGCTGGAGCTGTGTGTCTCAGGCAGCTCTGAGGCCAGAACTGGGCTGAAGAAACGCTGTGGGAAAGCAGACACCTGCTGCAGTCTGGGCTGGCCTCACTCATTCAGCTGGGCTGTGTCTTGGGCCATTTCCTTATTGACATCCCCCTCCTGGCCTCTGTACAAACCAACGACACAGTGGCAATTGATGGGTACTAGCATAAGCTTAGCTGGGGGAAGCTCCAGGCACTGCCACTCCTCCGGTATGGCATCCCTACTGGAGTGAATTCATGCACCAGTCATCATCTCACTGCCTCCCTGCTCAAATCCATCTCCCCTTGGCCTGCTTTGCGATCCTCGAGCTGTGTGGTCCCTGGGCCCTATCTCCCCTGCCAGTGGGTGCAATGCTGTCCTTTTCAATAGTCAGCCCTGGAGAGAAGGTACAGCGGAGGTTGGGCCCTCTATGCCTGATTCCTGAGTGCTCTTTTTCCTATTGCAGCATGGCTGGCATTCTGGAGTCCTGGGGTGCCCAGTGAGCTTCTCTGGCCCACCAGAGGATGACTCACCATGGACCATCTCTGCCCTGCCAGCACCCCGGGGGACTTCTCTTCCACTTGCAGAAAACAGCCACAGGTCTGACTCTTAGCTGTGGAGCTGAGTGACCCCTTTTCCTCCTTGGTTCTCCCCCTCAGTCCTAGAGGTAGGTAGAACTCTCTGCATTTGCCAAGTCTGTATTCCTTTGAGTTATTTTTCTCTTACCCTTTTTAGTAGTTCACCATATTATTAGTTAGTAATTCTTTACATTAAATTTTCCCTGTTCAAATTACAGAAGGGTGGCTTCTGTCTCTTGACAGGACACTTATAATCAGATACAGTCTCTGACCTCTGAGAGGCAGCCGCTTATTTGGTGAAAAGGTTTTTTGTTTGTTTGTATTTTTTTGCCATTTCCTATAATGAGGAAAAACCCAGGGCAGTTTGCTCTTACATAGCAAGGACAGCAGTACGTGTTTACTCTTGTGTGCCACAGCTCTGCCAACTTTCTTGGCCTCTTATCCGAATGCAGTCTAGCGGGATCTAACTGCCTCAGCATTCCAGGGCTCATCACGTCAGCCACATAAAGAACACCACACTCATTGGACCTGGAGATTAAGAAATGTGCAAATAGTGATGTGCGGGGGTGCCAGAAATGGGAGGACAGAATCATGACAATTCATTTACCTGTATGAAATTTTGAGGGTCTAAGGGACTAGGCTACGGTCCATCTCATTTAAGAAAAAGGACAAATCACTGCTCCTCACACTTACTTCAACTAAAAAAAAAAAGGTGTGCAGCTCTCTCTGGATCTTAGGATGCTATTCCCCGCATTTGTTAGCACCTCCCTGATGACAGCAACGTGTGCTGTGATTTGTGATACTTGCCCTAGACGTGCCTCCAGCCCTCGTTCTTCCAGCCCCGCTCTTGCCTGGTTCCTTCTCTTCTGGCTTCTCCAGTCCTAGCTCTGTGGCCCGCCCTGGGATCAGGTGGGCGAGCCTTGCCTCTAGGTTATATCTGAGCTCTTCCCAGAGACTCTTAGCACCTTCAATCCCTGCACTAAAAATTCTGCACCCCAGTCCTGGTCTTAGGACTGATATTGGCGGGGCCGGTAGGGCCTCTGTGAAGGACACCCCATCTCGGCTACCTCTGGAGCTCAGTGCGGTGAGCCCAGCTTCAGCAGGCTCTCATCAGGCAGGAGGAGGCCCCAGATGGCACGTGGGTGAATTTTTGCAGCTAGAAATCAGAGAGTGGGTAGAGGGCCCACGATGCAGTAGACATGGCGCCTGACATAGGAGCCACTGCAAGATTATAGGGGAATGAGGACTTGGTGGAAAATAGAAACTGCCTCCAGCGCTGATCAGGAGACACCTGAACCTCTGGGATTTCCCAGTTTGGGGAGGGTACTGGGCTCCCACAGGTCATGATGCAGCCAGTCTCATCTAGAAGCTCAGAGTCCGGGTGAACTCAGAATATATATGATTTCAGTAAAAATTTCATGAACACTTAGGTCAAATCACCATTTAGGTCCTTCCAGTCCTGAGCTTGGGTGATTTCATGAGCCCTCTTCTCCAGCTAAACTCTGAGGTCCAGACCTGGGGTGAACCTGTCTGCAGCGCAGCTACTGGGGTCGTTTCAGTCCCTGTCCCCATGGCCTCCCATGAGGAGGGCCTCTGGGAGCAGCCCTGCTGTGGGACAGCACTTTCTCCCTGATTGAGTGTGGACTGTGACCCACCTCAGCAGTGACAGAAGGGTATGTCACATGAGAGGAACCAGGGACAGAGAGCAACGTTCAGAAAAGGCCACATGGAGATGCCAGCGTGCCTAGGCAGGGTAGAGGTGGGGCCTGGAGAAGGGTATGGCTCCCTAGGGAGAGCACAGGGTAGGGCAGGAGTCCAGGGAGCAAAAATCAACACACCCATGACTCACAGGCCCCGGAAGCAGAATGATACTATTCCCTCGACTGGCGCCCCAACCCAGACACTTGAGCTGCACTGGAGAGGACAGAGCTGCCGTCCCTATTTGCTCTGGGCAGCATGGCCGCAGTGAGAGGCAGGTCAACTCTTGGGGGAAGGCTTAAGCTGTGAAGCCAGGTGGCCCTCACCTTGTCACTGCCCATGTGACCTTTAGCAGGAGTCACACTCTGTAAGCCTTAGGTTCCCAATCTGTAAAATGTTTCATAGGACTATTGGTGAGGGAGGAATGACGTAGAATGCATTGAAGATTTAGCCAGGTGCCTGACACAGAACGAGTGCTTGGTGAGTGCGAATGTCCTTTTTCCAGTTTAAGGGAAAGGCAGGGCAGAGTTCTGTAGAGGAAGTGCCTGCTCCCCAGGTGTCTAAGGTGACCCCTTCCCTCTCCTCCTCCCTGTGGGGACAGAGTACCAAGGAGGAAGCAGCCTGGAATGAGGGTCAAGCAGCCTGGGACCTGCCTGTGCCACTGCCGGGCACCACGTGCCTCCCTCTGGCCTCTCACTTCTGCAGTGGGCACTGAGCAGTGGCCTCTGACACCCAGGGGCAGGAGGCTCTGGGCAGCCGGGGCCCAGGCACTCGCAGGAGGAGAGAATCACAGGGACAGGCTGGAAGGAGGGGAATTCCAGGAAGCCTCCCAGAATGATGCTGACACTGGGGTCCCTATCTGGAAGGGGTGCAGGTGGCAGAGGGCACCAAGTTGGGGATGGCCTTGGGGGCTGGGCATGGCACTGGCTGGACTGCTATACATCAGAGCATGGCCCCTGTGCTCTGAGGCAATTCACAGAAGCCCCAGGCCTCTGTGCGGCCCCCAAGGGAAATGCTTCCCCAGTGCCCACAAGCTGTGGTTGAGACACAATTCATGAGGCTGATCTGTATTTCCAGCAGGACACAGCGCAGAACGGCTGTTTGATGGGGTGCGGAGAGCGGGAGCAGCTGTAAGGAAGTGCAGAAGAAGGAAGAACTCAGCCTGCCCTCCGGAAGCTCCTGACTCATGGAAGGAAGGTGCTGTCCATGTCACCAATACTGTGTAGACTGCCGAGGATGAGAAGGTTCACTTGGGAGACTGCTGGGCATCCTGGGAAGAAAGAAGGACACTTTGTAACCAGGAGCCTTGGACCCACTACCTACTGCCATGGATCCTTGAACAGGCCTTTTACCCTCTCGAGAATTGGTTTCCCTGAGCCTCTTTGGTTCTGCTAGGACCCCAAGCATGCTGGGACATGGGGGAGTCCCTCGGCTCTGTGATGTGTCATTGGTGCACAGTGACAATTTATGACCTGACAGAGAGCAGCCTTCCCATTTGCATTCACACAAATGAATTTGAGGAAAGGAAAATCCTAGTTTGGAAACTTAGACCATGAGCCTTCTCTTTTCCAAGTTTCCTATAACACATAGAAGTCAGGGCTTAAATCAGAAGGACTTCCCGTCTTTGCCCTTCTTATGATCTTGAACAGCTGTTGCCCTCTGTATGTTAGTTTCCTCATCTGTAAAACAGACTCACAAGCTAATTCTGAGGCTTACCTGCAGTGATGGGGGTGAAAGGTGTCTGTAAGCTGGAGAGGACGGTGCAGATGGTACTGTTGGGGGGGTGATAGTGTGAGCCTGGTTACTGTCATCCCTCAGACTTACTGCTTCTCCTCAGGTCTCACCACCAGTAGGTCGTAGCCTGAGGCTGCCTGGGTCCATCTTGTGAATTAGAGCAGACACGCAAGCCCAGGCAGCAGAATGAAAATGCTATCCAAATGTTCCCAAAAGAATGGTCCCTACACGTTGCCATGACCAGAGAACTTTCTGGAAACAGCACCCAATGCATTGGGTAGCTTTTCTTTCCCACAAATAGCATCTCCGGCTGTGTGGCCTGGAGTCTCCTGAGAATCTCTGCCACCCAGAGCCCCCTTCTGGCTCCTCCTGTCAGCTGAGGGGCAGGCTTGGCAACGCTGGGAGAGCAAGTGGCACCTGCAGACGTCAGCAGCGGCTTGGTCTGAGGAGCATTTGTCTTGGTGCAGATGAGCGGAGCCCTTGGGCTGCTAATACGGCTTCTCTGGTATTCTTTCCAGGAGGCCGGCTCCTTTCTCAGTCTTGATCCTGGAATGACTGAAGGTTCTGTCCTCTAAAAACTCACCTTTCTAGTCACTCTTTGTTGAAAGCTCAAACTCCTGTACCCAATCCAAAGGTGAAGCTTCCGGATACACCTGCCCCTTCCATTTTGAACACAGAGTTCCGGCTGCGTGGGAGGAGAATCCAAGAAGGGCTACGATCATTCCGAGGTGGGAACTACGCTGTTCAGCTCCCTGGGTCACTTGAAGACACGATCTTTCCCACCACAGTTCCTGCTTCTCCCTCCGCTCCAGCTTAAACACTCCACACTCTCGGGCACGAATCACGCAGCCAACATCGGGACTTTCTGACAGGCGGGCCATGGCAGCCAGGTGCTCTGAGAGCTGGTTCACACATGAGCTGAGATCTGGATTCCTCCTCTCTGTGGGTGGAGACTGGGACTGCCGTGGGCCTTCCTGGCTGAACCCCTTCAGGCAGCAAGTGGCAGCCCCATGCAGAGATGCCAGTGTGCATTGCCTTGGCAATGCTCACACCCTCCACATAGGCATGCCACAAATGAGAGGGGGCTGGGCAACACCCTCCACCCCACACCCATACCCAGAGCACAGGCACCCTCTCTCCTGCTCCCCTGAGCAGCCTCTGCTTTGAGAAAGCTTTTCCTGGACAGGTCATAAGGAGCTTTCCCAGTCGCCTCTCTGGTGCCCAGGCTTTCTTAACAAAACCTCCCTCTCCACTTGTCTTCTGTCCCTCAGACTCACTGGTGGACACCCTCCTGCACTCAAGTCACCAAATCCCACAGAGGATTAGGGAAGCCGGGGCGGCTTTGGAGCGAGACAGACCTGCGTTCTAATTCCAGCTTTGGTTCAAATAACCAGCTGTGTGCCCTGGGGCAAGTCATCTGTTTAGTTTTTGTTCATCAACTTCCTCCTCTGTAAAATGAGAATGGATTTGAATAAAAACAAGCCTGTGAAGTATTCAGCAAAGAGCTGGCACAGAGTAATCACTCACTACGTAGTTACCACTGTTACCATGTGCTGCCGTGCTCATCACCAGGAAATTACCTGACCCTTCTGTTCCTTTCATGACTTCAGACGGCACTTCTAAAAGTCCCCACCACAACGTCCAACAAACGCAACAAGACTGTAGCGCTGCCCAAGAAACAACCCTGCACACCAGCCACAAACTCGGCTCTCATCCAGACAATCTGGACACTCGGCTACATGGAAGTTTGAGTTCTTCTTGGCTAAATCTACAACGTGGGAAGTTCTGCAGGAATAAATGACCTCGTTTCCTGAACAGAATAAATTGAATGGGAAGAGGGGAATGCAGGTGTGACAGACGTAAAGAAAGCAGCCGTTGTGCCTAGGCCTGGATGGAACCTGATTGAAACAGCGACTATAAGAAGTTCCCTCTCCCCGATCTTTGGAAAACATCAAGAAATTTGAGCATAAGCCAAGTATTCATTTAATTGTTAGAAATCTTGTTAGATCTAATTGTAGAACAGCAGTTATGGGCCAAACATATTTACTTATTAAAAATACACCAAGAAATACTTTCAGGTAAAATCACAATGCCTGGAATTTGCTTTAAAATATCCAGGGAGAGATCCAAGGGTTGGTAGATGAAAGAAGCTGGGCATGAGCGGAGACTCGGGAGCTGGGGAAAGGGCAGAGGCTGAGGTTGAACACTCTTCACTCTTCTTTCTACGTTCATGTATGTGTGGATGTTTCTGTAATGTAATAAGTATAAAAGTGAATGAAAGCTGCCACTGACCTGACCGTATCCGGGTTCCTGGTTTCAGCTCAGCTGCATACATTGTGGGAGGGACTCCTCTCCAGCTGAGGGATCAGAGGGGATTGGCTCCCTCACACACACCCAGCCCTGTCCACAGTAGTACCTGCTGCCCTGGCACTCGGGGTCTCTGCCTTCCACCCTCTCTGCCATGCCAGACACGCGGGACCCCAGGCCAGTGACCTAACCCCTCTGCACCTTGGCCGTGGTGATACCAAACCCCAAGGTTTGTGTCAGCGGCATAAGAAGCACTCCGAAAGCATTGCTCCGCCCCCTCCCAGGTGCTGTTCTCTCCCGATCCATCTAAACCTCAGATGGCTACAGGACCCCGGCACTCTGTGAGCCTATCAGGGGTGCTGACGGCTTCAGTGAGGCGGGCCTGGCAGTCTGGGGTGAGGAAGACAGCTCCAGGCCCTGTCACCTCTCCCTTTCTGTGCAGATCTGTGAACCAGAGCTTTAAGCAGCTCCAAATAAACTCGAGAGCTCCTGGCTATGCAACATTGATATCTTGGCCTCGAAGGGGGAAATCTGAGCCAACTTAATATCTTCCTTGAAGAATCTGCTAATTTTCATGCCAGGAGCCCTTCACTGGCTGTCGATGGCTCCCGCGAGAAATGAACCAGCAGAGACACGTCTGATCTGCTGTGGATTCAGATCCAACCACGCGTGTGGGACTTGGGAGACAGGCACGTGGATGGGCATGTTGTCAGCAGAGGCTGGCTTCAGACTCAGGCCAAACGAGTACAGGAGCCCAGACCAGGTGGCCTTGGCCTTTGTAGGCAATGGTGAGAATACTGATTTATATTAAGAGGAATGGAAGATTTGGAGAGTAAACGATTCTGATTTTCACCATCAAATGACAAGAACTGAACTTCTGCTTTTAAGTAGTTATAATTAGGTCACGGCAAAATTAACAAAATTAATAAGCTTGTATTTGGGAGACTTCCTAAGACAGCAGCGTCCATCAGGGTAATGGAACAGGTTATGCCACACAGCCCCGCCACTCTGTTGGGGTAGCAGCCCCTGTCGGGACACCCTAGGAAGAGGATGCAGTCCTTCCCCATCAGCCCAGCAGGGTATGGCTCAGTAGTTTAGACACTGGTGGTAGTCTCCTCGCCCCCTTGCTCAGTGTCTACAAAGGGTTGTTTTGTTCATGTTGTCCAGAGGCCTAGTTGCTTATTACAGGAGGGTAAGTCCAGTTACTGCACTGGGGCCTGAGGCAGAATTGTTGGGGCACCTTCTTGTTTCCCGTTCCCTCCTCTATCTCAGGCAGGTCCTGGCTAAAGACGTCCTTGGTCAGCTGGGTATCAGGGGGTGGGATCTTGCCCCTCGACTCCTGGCCACATGGGAGCTTTCTCCTTATTTGCAGCCCAAGCCAATAGCCTCTTGCTCTGTCCTTCAGGGATTTAGGGAATAGCTGGTCCTCTCCCACCCTCGAATGGATCACACATTATTGATATCATGTGTATCTGGTCACCACCCAGGGTGGGTTTCTGTGGCCCGTGTCCAACTCCAACCCTGCTCCCTGTCTTCCAGACCCCACAGGCATTTTGCTCCGTGTGCACTCTCAGAGGCCATGACGGTGGGTGGGTGTAAAGAGCCTGCACCCCTTCTGTGCCAACTTCATCACCAATTAAGTAAACTTTGGCATCCTCAGAGGAAAGATTATATTATAAATTCTTAACATATTTAGAAATATCATTATAATGCATTATTCAGTTAGTTAAATGTGCTTTAAAAAAAAACACCATGAAATATATCTTCACTGTACAGGCGTCTGTTGTTTCTTGCAAACGATTAGCTGTCACTGAATCATCAATTTTTTATTTTACTGTGTGTCTAAGGCTATTTGTTCTAATTAAGGCCCCTGCGTGATGCCAAGCAAGCTTGCTTGATTCTGGAAGGGGCTGAATCCTGCTTTGTCTAACAATCCTGAATGTGCTCGATGGGCAATCCCTAGGAGTCAGGATAGTGGAACAGGCATGTGGGGGGCGAGTGACTTCAATATCACCCACCTCTGCAGGAAGGTTTCTGCCCACCAGGACCCCAGCCAGCCCTGCCCGCCTGAGTCCCACTTTCCCTTCCCCACCTGATGTGACTTTGACACTCCAGAGAGGAGGCTGCAGAGAGAGCCCTGGCAGCTCCTGTCCTGCTCTTCCTGGCAGGCCACCCAGGGGACAGTGGCAGGCCACCCAGGAGACAGTAGCAGGCCCTGTGGTAGGCACGCTGGGTTCTGGGCCAGGTGGAAGTTGGGACTGCCGGGAGCAAGGGCCAGGAAGGAGGCGGTTCCTGGGACTGGGATTCTTCCCTGGAGATGCAAGCTCAGCCCAGGCCTCCTCTCCTGGGCTCCAGGTGCAGACGGGGAGGGGTGGTGCTGGGAGAAGGTGGTGGGGAGAAGAATGACGTTTTATTAAGAGGTCACTGTGTAATGAGAGGGATTTATAGATAATAAGGCAAAGAAAATTAAGAGTGAACATGATAATGAGCTGAGACAAGAGGCTTTATGGTTTTCCCTCTGGCCACATCAAGTCTACCAAGCATAAAAGATGGGAAATAAAAACAGAAATGGAATTGTCCCTTTCACAGGAGTGCTCTAAAGGCGGCATTTCTCATAGGTGGGTTTGATGTTGCCTTCACACTATAGACTCACCCTTCCCCTCTCCCTAAGTGTCCCCCACCCACCCTCCCAGCATAGGTCCCTCCAGTGAGACATCCACCCCCTCCCTCATCTAGCAGCCACTGCTTCCCCATCTTCTGGACTCTTCCCAAGGCCCTACCTTACTGCCTGATCTGGAAGCCCATGATTTCCCTGGGGACTTTGTCCTTGAAGAGCAACCAACGTATGCACCGGCTAAAAGTCTCAGAAACCTAAACAATCTGTGAGTGCATAAGTCAGTTCTAAACAGTTTAGGGAATTAGATGAAAGTTTTGGCACTCACAAATCATAATGTTGTTGAGTTGTGTGTGTGGGTGGTGTGTGCGTGTGTGTGGGTGGTTTGTGCATGTGTGTGTGAAGAGGGCAGGGAAACAGAATACATTTTATCTACCACAGGATCCCTGCTCTTAGGGATGTGGTACTCAAAGGCACAGAATCCTGCCTGAAGCACAGCTGTATAATGAGAGTGACTCCCATCCAGCTGTTTGGAGGATGAAGTGGAAGAATGTGTGCAGTGATGACTCACTGGCTACAACATGTGATTTCCATTCCTGTTCATACTTGGTGCTGGGGGTGGTCTTGCAGAATGAGTATTAGCATGGTTCCCCACCTCTTAGCTGTTGGTCTTTGGGACTAGTTGAGAGCATGGGCATTCCAAGGCATTTCTGTTCTGCCCCAGTTAGGGATATGAAGCAAACACAGGCCTTTGGTTTCTTCAGGATTGATATATCCCAGAAGTGTGTTGGAAAGTGAAGTCCCCATGAGTTTATGGAACAGAGGGATGAAGAAGGGAAAGAGAATGGTCATTCGTGCTCCTCCTGGCACTGGCTTGCAGCAGGTCACACGGCTTCTGCGTGGCAGCATGCTCCTCGTGTTTCCCTCCTCTCTCCTGATTCCATCACCCCTGCCTCCCAGGAATGCATATCACAATGAAGTGCGCACATAAGTTTTGGTTTTAATTTAATTTAACTTTTTATATTGAGAGAATTGTAGATTCACATGCAGTTGAGAAAAATCATACAGAGAGATCCTTGTTCCCTTTACTCAGTCTCGTCCAGTGGTTGACACCTGGAAAAACTAGGAAGTATCACAACCAAGAGATTGGCTTTGATACAGTGAAGATACAGAGCCATTCCACTGCCTCAAAAGAACACCTTCTTTCACCCTTTCAGAGGCATGCCAACTCCCCCGAGTGTCTCCTGCCTGTCTCCTGGCAACCACTAATCTGTTCTTTACCATGTCAAGAATGTTAGATACATGAAGTCAAACAGCACGTCACCTATGGCGACTGGCGTTTTCACTCAGCCTAATCTCTGAGGACTCATCCACTTTGTTGCGTATGTTGGTAAGCTCATCCCCTTTCATAGCTCAGTACCCTCCTATCAGATGAAAGTGCCACAGTTCATTTAACCATTCACCTATTGAAGGATGTCTGGGCTGATTCCATTTTTTGACTATTATAGATAAAGTTGCTATGTTTCTGTAAACATATATATTTTTTGTTTCCTTATAAAAATGCCCAGGAATGCAATTTCTGGGTTGTATGGTACTTGTATGCTCTGTTTATTGAGACACTGCCAAACTGGTTCCCAAAAGAGCTGTATCAGCTTTCATCCTCCCCAGTTTACACTTCCAATCTACAGGTGATCCAGCTTCTCAGCAACCTTGCCGGCATTTTATGTGGTCACTAGTTTTTGTTTTAGGCATTCTGACAGGTGTGTAGTGATATCTTCCTGTGGTTTTAGTTTGCATGTTCCCCATGACGTTGAAAATATTTTCATGTGCTTATTTGCTCTCTGCATTTTATCTGTAGTTAAATGTCTCTTCATATTTTTTGCTCATTTTCTAATTGGATTAATTGTTGTTTTGAGTTTTCAGAGGAGCTTTTTGCAGGGAAAATCTGTTGGTATTTTACAAACAGTTTTATAGCTTCTATTCTATACTTAAGTTAGTAATCCATTTGGAAGTTAATTTTTGTATAAAATGTGAAGCTTGGGTAAGTGTTATTTTTTCCCCATGGTTGTTCAATTGCTCCAGCAATGTTTGTTGATGAGATTCTCCCTCTTCCATGAAATTGCTTTGCACCGTGGTCAAAGTCAATCAGGCATGTTTGTAAGATCTTTCTCTGGATTCTTTTTTTCTGTTCCATTAATCTATGTGTCTATCCCTCCACCAATACCACACAATCTTGTTAACTATAGCGATATAATATGTCTTGAAATTAGGTAGCGTCATTTACCCTAATTTCTTTTTATTTTTCAAAATTGTTTTAGCTACTCTAGTTCTTTTTACTTTCTATATAAACTTTAAAATAATTCAGCCTGTATTTATAATAAAGCTTGCTGGGATTGTGATAAAAAAATTGCCTTAAACCTGAATACCAATTTAAGGAGATTGGCACGTTTAATATGCTGATTTTTCTAACCCATAAATGTCTTTCCATTTGTTTAGATCTTCTATTACTTATTTCATTAGGATTGTGTAGGATTTAGCATACAAGTCCTACACATGTTTTGTCAGACCTATACTTTAGCATTCCACATTGTTTTGAGTGATTATAAACGGTAATGCATTTTCAGTTTTGGTGTCTGTTATGTACTAAATTGTGCCCCCCCCACCCCCGCACTGCTTCCCTATGGATTGATATGTGGAAACCGTAATTCCCAGCGTGGTGGTGTTTGGAGATGGACCTTTGGTGAGGTTTAGATGAGGTCATGAGGGTGAGGCCTTCATGGTAGGATTAGTGCCTTTATAAGAGGAGACCTCAGAGAGCCTCCACATGCTCTCAGTAGCACGCTGGGACGGGGGGAAAGTGCTGTCTACAAGCCAGGAACTGGCTCACAAAGTGAGCTGCGTTCCCTCCGCCTCTGTATTTTGGAGGAGTTTGGGAAGAATTGGTGTTAATTCTTTATGTGTTTGGTAGAATGTACCAGGGAAGCCATCTAGTCCTAACTTTTCTTTGTGGGAACTTAAAAAAAAAAGTTACTAAGTCAATATATTTATTTGTCTGTTTATTTTTTTATTTTTGACAGGAGTTTAACTCCGTCACCAAAGCTGGGTTGCAGTGGTGCGATTGTAGCTCCCTGCAGCCTCCAACTCCTGGGCTCAAGTGATCCTCCTGCCTCAGCCTCTTGAGTAACTGGGACTACAGATGCACACTGCCATGCCTTTCTATTTGTTTTATTTTTATTGTTTATAGAGATAGGAGTCTCACTTTGTTGTCCAGGCTCTCCTTGAACTCCTGGCCTCAAATCAAAATGTTGGGATTACAGCGGTGAGCACAGTGCCTGGTCTGTATTTATCTATTAGAGATCTTTTCAGATTTTCTGTTTCTTTTTGAGTCAGTTTGTGTAGTTCTAAAAACTTATTCATTTTCACTAGGTTCTCTAATTTTTTGGCACATAATTGTTCACTGTTTTCTTTTAGAGTACTTTTTATTTCTGTAAAGTTGGTAGTAATGCTTCCACTTTCATTTCTCCTTATAATAATTCAATGCTGTTTTCTTTGTAGTCTAGCTAAAGGTTTGTCAGTTTTGTTATTTTTGGAGAAACAACTTTTATTTTTGTTGATGTTCTTTGTTGGTTTTTATTCTTTATTTGGTTTTCCCCACCATAGTCATAACTTCTTCCTTCTGAGTGCTTTGGGTTCAGTTTTCTTCTCTTTTAGTGTCTTCAGGTGAAAGATTAGGTTATTAATTTGAGATTTTTTTTAATTATAGGTATTTGTAGCTACAAGTTTTCTTCTAAGCACTCCTTTTTGGTATATCCTATATTTTTTGGCATGTTGTGCTTTTGTTTTTCACCTCGAAGTATTGACTAATATCTCTTCTGATGTATTCTTTGTTGTATCTGTTGCTTGTTTAGCAATTTTTTAATTTTCATGAAGTTTAGAATTTCTTAAATTTTATTTTTTATTTCTAATTTCATTCTATTGTGGATAGAGAACATACTTTGTATGGTTTAAATTTTTAAAAATGTATTAACACTTGGTTTGTGGCCTATCATATGGTCTGCATTGGAGAATGTTCTGTGTGCACTGAAGAAGAATGTGTACAAAGCTGCTGTAGGTGAAGTGTTCCGTAGACGTAGAGATGTCTCATTAGTTTATCGTTTTCTTACGTACTTTTATTGCTCTTCTGTCCTGTTGTTTTATCCGTTATTGAAAGTGGAGTATTGAAACCAACAACTATTACTGTTGAATTCTCTTTTTTCTTCATTTGTTTCATGCTCATGTATTTTGAAGCTTTCTTGTTTAATTTATGCATATTCATGACTCTTTTACCTTCTTGATAGATTGACCTTTTATTATTATAAAATGTCCTTTTGTGGTTTGTAATAATAGGTTTTGTGTTTAAATCTATTTTGTCTGATATTAGTATAGATACTCCAATTATTTTTTGGTTACTGTTTGTGTGCTATATCATTGTTATCTCCTTACTTTTAATTTAGTTTTGTCTTTAAATCTTAAAAGTATCATTTGTATATAGATATAGTTGAATTATATTTTTAAAAGATAGCCTGCCAATCTCTTTCTTTAAATTTGAGTGCTTAATTCATTTATGTTTAGTGTAATAACTATTAAGATTTATTCCTGCATTTTGGTCTTCGCTTTTTAAATGACTGATATCATTTTTGTTTCTTTTTTATTATTACCTTATTTTGTTAAAATGTCTTCTCTTACATTTTATTTACCTTGTCATTTATTTTACTAGTTTCTGTTATTTTCCTAATGCTTGTCCTGGAGGTTAAAATTAACATTTTGACTCACAAGTTGTTTAGATTAATTTCAATATTACATAATTTCAATATTATACTTATATAATTTAAATATTATATAAAAACTTTGCTCCAGTTTGAGTGAAGTATACAATCCTTACCAAATTTTACATTCTTTTATCTACCCATGTAAAATATAATTATCTGAAACATTTTCTCTATGTACATCTAAAAATACACTAGACAGTATTATAATATTTTCTTGTCTTCGAACATAATTTGAAATATTCAAGAGAAGCTCTAAAATTTATTGCATTTACTCATATTTTTATTATTATCATGTATTTTTTCCTTTCTATGATTTCTTCTTTTATGATTTTCTTTCCATTTAGAGAACTTTCTAATGCATATTTTTAAGGTAGGGTGCTGGTGACAAATTTACTTAGTTTTTTTCATTTGAGGATATCGATTTCTGTTTCATTCTTGAAGGATGCTTTTGCTGGATATGTAATTCTAGATTGGGAGTTCTTTTCTTCAACACTTGAAAACTATTATGCCAGTACTTTCTTGCCTTCATGATTTCCTGTGAGAAATACATTGTCATTAGAATTGTTTTTCCTATGGAAGTAAGATGTCTTCAGTTTTTAGAAATCTGACTTTGATGTGTCTTGGCATAGATAGCTTTGAGTTTATCCTGTTTGGGATTAACTTGGCTCCTTAAAACTGCAGGTTTATGACTTCTAACAAATTTGGGAAAATTGTAGCCATTTTTAAAAGAAATAGTGCTTCAGTGCCAACTATTTTCTCATCTTCTTTCAGGACTCTGGTGACACAAATAATAGATAATTTGTGTAGTCCCACAATTTTTTGCATAATCTCTTTTCACTTTTATTTATCAGTCTATATTTTCTTGTTGTTCAGACTGAGTAATTTCTAATGTTAAATCTCAAATTTATAAATTCTTTTCTTTGTCTTTTTCATTTGTATGTTGAGTTTATGAATTGAATTCTTAAATTTCTTTTATTATGTTTTTTGTTTTTTCAATTTTAATTTTTAAAATTATATTTTGTTTTTTGGTTCTAAGCTTTCCATTTAGTTTTATTATCTTGTATTTCATTGCTGAGACTTTTTCTCTCCTGAGACTTCCTATATTTTGATTTGTTTCAAGCATGTTTATTATTACTCATTAAAACATTTTAACAATGACCATTAAAATCTTTGTGAAATAATTCTAACATCTTTGTCATCTCAGTGTTGGTATATCATCAATTGTCTTTTTCATTCAAGTTGACATTTTCCTATTTCTTGGCATGACAAGTGATTTTCTTCCTTTTTTTTTTTTTGAGACAGGATATTACTCTGTTGCCCAGGCTGGAGTGCAGTGGTTTGAACATGGCTCACTATAGCCTTGACTTCCTGCGTTCAAGTGATTCTTCTGTCTCAGCCTCCTGGGTAGCTGGGACAGTAGGTGAGCACCACCCAGCCTGGCTAATTTTTTAAATTATTTTTTGTAGAGATGGAATCCCGCCATGTTGCCTAGGCTGGTCTTGAACTCCTGGACTCAAGTGATCCTTCTGCCTTGGTCTCCCAAAGTGATGGGGTCATAGGCATGAGCTGCCATGTTTGACTGGACACTTGATTTTTACTTGGAACCTAGATATTTGGATAGTGTGGAATGAGACTAAATCTCATTTAAGCTTTCTGTTTTCACTGGCTCATTGCTGTCACGTGGAGGTAGAAATCCAGGCTCTGCACTTGGTCGCTATTTCCATCCGGGGTGGGGAGGTGCTCCTTGTTATTGCTGCGTGGAAATGGGAGTCCTGGCTCCTCACATCTCCACTGACACCCTGGGGGTGACCTCATTACTCTAGGTGCTGGTGAAACTCCTGGCTTTCCACCAGGCCTCCTGTGATGGCACTCAGTGTGGAGCAGAAGGAGGGCCTTGTCACTGACAGGCAGAACGGAAGTGCTGGTTTCTGACGTGTTCTCCATCAGCACTGCTGCCCAACAGGGATAACGGTGTCTGCTCCCTCCTCCATCTCCTCGCCTGTAAACCTTGAGGGTGGGCGAGCTAGTCACAGCACTGCAAGGGCAGAAATCAAGGTTTTCTACTCAACCTCTGCTGGTCTGGCTAAGATGGAGCCATGGTTTTTCTGGGGTGTTTGGCTGGAGCAGGATGGGTCTTGTGTAAAGACTCTCAGACCTCCTGTGCTGTCTCTGTTCTGGTCACTTTGCTAGAGAGAGTACGATTCTACTGGGGCCATTTCCATGTCCTATTGGCCTTGATGGTTTTTTTGCATCTAAATCTGGGACATATAAAGTTAAAAAAATTAACATATCTCAGAGAACTTCCTGTAGTATTGCTTCTCAATGCTTAGATTTCTCGCAAGCTCCCAACTGATCTGTCTCGTTCTTTCTACCTTTCAGTGTCTTTTTATGTTTTCAGAAATGTACAGGAATTTTAGTTGTACTTAGTCGGAAGTTGATCTGTAGTTGTACTTAAAGTTGTAGGAAAAGTACTCTGCTCAGTCTTCCCAGAAGTCAAAGTCATCGATACCACATAAACTGTTGCCACATAATCTAAAATGCCTAATCTTGGCAGAGGTTACCAGGAGTGGCTTTCAAAATTAAATTATCAGAATGAGGTTTTACAGTTAGGTAAGCACTTGCCCAAAGGTACTAGAAACCACAGTGAGTTCCTGTTAATGAGTGGGGTGGTGATAACACCTGGTATATGTCACTTGTACCCCATAAATACATAGAATATTATGTATCAATAAAAATCTAAAAATTTTATAAAGAACTAAAAATATTAATTGAGTAAATGAATGAATAACTTGATGACCACACACTCACTCACACACACACACAGTTTCTGAGGCTTCTGTATTGAGATAAAGTAAAGTTGGAAGTTGAAGCTTTGGGATGTGAATAGTGATGGTGTTTAATTTATATATGTGCAATGATGGATAAAAAAATATGGTACTGGCTGATATTTATTATGGCATTATGAGTCTTGAAAAAAGAAAATAATAAGACACAAGGAATTTGAGTGCCTGCCACAGTGAAACTATGTCTTCAATATTTATCTCCCAAGCAGGAAGGTGTAGTTCTTTCTGTGAGAGGTAATGACCCAATTGCCACGTGAATGACAGGATTTGGCTACTACACAGCAGTAGGAAGTTGGGGAGTTACTGTGGTAGCTTCCCAAAGGATGTTTCGGAAGATCCCTGAAGGTCGGATGTGACGCTGGTGTGCAGTGAATGAGGCGATGTTAAGCCTTCCTTGGAGTAGGATTGAGGAAGGGCTCAGAAGGTTCATGAATGTAGACATGTTATCAAACCTCTGCTATGTGAGGCCTGAGGTGCGTCATCTGATAGTGTTTCCTCAAAGGGACAGGAAAATCTTCCTTCACTAAGACAAGAAGACAGGCAGTGGTGAGAGGCCGTTGGTGTACTAGGGAAGACGGGTGCAGGAGGAGCTCTGAAGGCCATGTTTATGGTGAGGGATGGCGTCACATTCTCCAACATTCACGAGAATTGTGGGGTTCTGGAGTGACATGGCAGAAGCCAGATCTTAAATGTCAGAAAAAAAGGGTGGACATAATCTCCACGGTACACAGAGGGTGAAGTTGTCATCAGTGTGGTTTGACCCTATGGTTAACAGGCTCCCATGAATCTAGGGACAAAGACGTAGGCAGGGGCTCAGGGTATTGCTTGATTTATGTGGTGGGGATGCCAGGCTGGGGGCTTTGACACAGGTGGGCATGTGGACAGTGGGAGCCCTTTGCAGTGCGAGCTCCCCGGGAAGTCTGTTTTATGCAAACCACATACCCAGCAGTAAAATACAGATTCTTGCAGGCAGTGGACCCTGGATGCACCCTTCTCTTGGCGATTTACACGGGTTAGGACTGCAGGGCCTGGGACCCTGGGCTTACCACAACCTGGCCCCAAACAGGGGCTCTCAGAAGTTTTAGAAGAGGAGATTGCTGCAGTGGTCTTCTCCCTTCACTTCTGCCCTCCCTTCTTTTCTTCTCTTTCTTCTTTTTCTTTTTCTTCCTCCTTCCCTCCTTTCCTTCTGTTCCTCCCTTTGACTCAAGTAAGTCTTCGCAAACTCTGTGACTGAACAAAGAGAACATTCTTTTCTCTCTCTCTTTGCATCTTTGGGGTTAATTCAGCCCATTCTGTCTGCTGGTCCAAGTTAATGTTGTGTTTTAAGGCTCCTCACCATTTCTTGATGACAGAAATAGACGTTGGTTTCGGCAGAACAACTCGATTTATCTTTGGATGTTAATAAACGTCCATGGGTGGAATTCTGATGCCTGCCAGGGCTAGAGTGCCTGGAGGGCTGCCCTCTTCACAGCACTGTGACAAGAGCCCAGCGTCACTACCCCAGACCTCCCAGCCAGGCCAGTGCTACCCACAGATGACTGGGGCCTTTGGGCTCCATGCATCTGCTTCATGCCCACAATACTTCCCGAAGAGGAGGAAGAGAGACAGAGTGAGAGGGAAAGGGTGAGAGAGAGAGAAGGATGGTGTGAATGAGGCTTCCAGCTTTCATAAGAACCTCATAAAGGAGGCAGAGGAACATTATCTGGGGATTCTGCCAGGTGATGGGCTCCCTGGCAGGAAAGAGGGGGCATGGTCTGCCTGCTTAGGTAGGGCTGCTCAGCGCTCCAGCCCACTGAACACCAAGCTGCCTTCACCAAGCACTTCCTGCCTGCGGATGAAGCCCAGCTGAGCATGGCAGAGGAGCCCAGGGAGGGCCCTTGCTGGAACTGCCTGGATGCCTTGCCCAGGCACCTGTGCTGGGCGAGGCAGGCAGCTCTCAGCCAGGATGGCTGGCCTTGGGGGTGAGGACAGCTGTCTGGTCACGTCTGTCCTGCGGGAGAGGACAGATGCAGCCTTACAGACAAATGAACCTGTCACAGTTGGCGTCATCGTGAAATCAAAGTCAGCTGCACTCACTGAGTGAACTACTTTCTTCTGTGAGTAAAATAGTTTATTACCGTTTCCTATACTGTATTATTGTACTATGTGTAGGGTAAAAAGTGTGCAATACTGTATGATATACTGTACTATGGCTGTAGTTTCTACTGCTTTCTACTACATGGAAGGCTGCAAGCTGGGCCGAGAGGGATCCTGACCCCACAGATTTCACTGTTGCCCTCATGACTCAGTTGTGGAATTGGGTTTAGGGTGGCCTGAGATGCATGTTGCACCGGAGAATGACGGGTTTTGGAATCTGTGTGAGGGAGTCAGGGACGCCTATTGGAGGAGGGGAGATGTGACCGGTTGGTCATGGAAGCCTACCCTTGGCAGAAGGTGTTGGTGGACTTTGGAAAGGGGCATTCTGAACCTGGGAAGGTTTGGGGTGAAAGCACCGATGCTGCGGCACAGGGGGGCGAAAGCAGCAGCGAGGCCCAGGGAGGGTCGGGTGGGATCATGTCTTCCACTTTGCAGGCCTTGCTCACGGGTGGGGAAAGGTGCTGCTGAGAAGGGAGCTCATGAGCGAAACAGGTTGAGTCAAGTCACTCCCCTGTGCTATGAGTGTGAGCCCCAGCATGGCGGACAGCACGCAGAGCTCGGGCACTGGTGAACAAACACATTTCTTCCTAAAGGAGACACACAGCAATTTTGTTTACCATGTCCATTCTTGGGATTCTTTCTCATGAATGAGTTAACCTAGGCCAGAGAAAGCACCGAGTCTTCTCAGAGGGCCAGTGAGGGGTCGGCTCTGGACGGCTTCTCATCCCCGGAGAGCAGCACTCCTGAGACCAGGCAGAGACACACCCTGCTGGGAGCCTGAGCAGCTGCAGCACCTCCCGACCGACTCCATGATCAGGGCACCCAGGGCTTGCCCAGCCCAGAGGCCAGCCCACAGCTCACATTCCCTTCTTCCTGCAGAGGGGGATGTGTGCATGTGCACTCGTGTGCAAGGTGTGTGTGTGCATGCATCTACGTGTCTTCACAAATTCATTCTGGACCACCTCTCTCCAACTCTGCTGCCTGTCCGTCTCCAGGCCATGGGGGAGGATACTTTCCCCTCCCCACCCTCTCACATCCACTCAGAACTGGTATTTGAGGGAGGTATTTGACCACAAAGCCAATGCTTTAAAAGTCAATCTCAGAAAGGAAGGGGGCGATTCCCTTCCTCCTGTGTGTGGCAGCTGAAAATCCCTGGAAACAGATGTGCTCCGAGTCCTGAAGAAGACTGGGTGTGGCCTGGAGCCCCAGACATAGTTGTGGGTCAGTGTTCCATGCTGGAGGGACTCAGGGAGGTACTGGCTTCATGATGACCTCATCTTCAACTCACTGAGAGGAAGAGTCACACACACACTCCTAACCTGCTTCGTCTGCCTTTCGTAGGACAATCTACCTCCCATGACCTGGCCATGAGCATGAAGATGTCCCTCCGGCCTCAGACAGTGGACGCTGCCCTGTGTGTGTATGTGTGTGCAGCTACCCCACCCAGGGCCAACTTCCTCCCCCAAACATAGGTTATTTGTAACTCCTTTTTTGAGACGGAGTCTTGCTCGGTCTCCCAGGCTGGAGTGCAGTGACTGCAATCTCAGCTCACTGCAGCTTCCACCTCCTAGGTTCAAGTGGTTCTCCTGCCTCAGCCTCCTCAGTAGCTGAGATTATAGGCACCTGCCTTGAAGAAAGCAGCAGGGTGCTGTAAGAGAGGATCCCAGACTACCCAGTACATCACCACACACCAGTGTGATGTGGGTAGACACAGGAATGGGCCCCTCTGAGCACAGATTCTGGCTGTGTGTTCCCAGGGCCTCTCTGGCTGGCTTGTGGGGGATACCCTGCAGGGGCCAGGCTGGAAGCAGGAAGCCCACTGAGGTGAGGCCGAGATTCATAGAGCTTGGCCAGGAAACTGTGAACAGAGGGTGTGCACTTTCTCATCTCCACACCCTTCCCACCTCCCGTCTTGGATCCCAGGCTTTGAGTGGAGGATGGGGATCCCCTTGTGGTCCCCCATTGTGAGACTGAAGGACTGCAAGCAGGAGCTGAGCTGAGGACCTTGAATTCACAGATGAGGATGGTGCAGAGTGGAGAAGAGGCCTGACTTCACGGCAGAGTGCCTGGGGCATCGACCAATGGTTTAGCCTCCCTGAATTCCAGATTTCTCTACAGTTAAAAAAAAGAAAAGGTGGGATCCTAACATCTGCCTTCTTCAACTGGTTTTTTGTAGAGCAAATGATAGAAATTGGAAGTGCTTCAGACATTTTAAGAGCAGTACAAACCGAAATGTAAATGTAATCCAAGTTTTCATTCTTATTTTAGTCCTAACTTTCTCCATCTTCCAGCTTTGATAAGATTGGAAACTTTCTTCTTAGATATTTCTGAAGCAAAGGAAAACATTTCCCCCTTAAAATCTGATTTTTTAAATTTGGAAGAATAATTTTAGATGTACAGAAAAGTTGCCAAGATAGTGTGGAGATGCCTGCATGCCCTTTACCCAATCTCCCCGATGCTATTATTTTGTGAACTTTAGTGTATTTGTCAAAACCAAGAGATTCACTTAGGTACACAGCTATACACTAAACTCTAGACTTTATTTGGGTCTCATCAATTTTTCTCCTGGTGTCTCTTTCTGGTTTACAGGTTTAATCTAGGACTGCACTGCTGTATAACCTGTTCTTTCAAAGGGGCAGGGGGGTTGGGGAGCGCTGTAGGGCCAGGCAGAAGCCCATGCCCAGCTCCTGTTTTCAGACTGCACTGGGAGGAAACTTAAGGGAAAAAAACTCAAGTTTTAATTTCAGTAAGATATATTTAGTTAAGGAATTTTCAAATGCATCTAAATAAGGGCTGACCAAGGCTTTGGGTAGATGAGAAAGGCGGCTTGTGAAGAAGCATCTCCCTTGGAGAACATCCATAGGAGGTAGAAAGCAGTTTCCTTAGAGACAGGAGGACAGATGGCCACCTGCTGCCCACATCTGGACTGTGTATTTCAAAAGCCATGGGAGCAGGCAAAGAGGATACACAGAGTAATTGAGCAGATTGCAAAGCTTCCTTCAAGTGGTTTAATGTAAGGCCTGCACGCTGCCCGTTTGACATGTTTGAATGTCTGTCCCCTCCGAGTCTCATGTTGAGGTGTGATTCCCAACGTTGGAGGTAGAGCCTGGTGGGGGTGATTGGATCATGGGGGTGGATCCCTCAAGAATGGCTTAGCGTCATCCCCTTGGTGATAAGCAAGTTCTTGCCCCAAATCTGGTTGTTTAAGAGAGTGTAGCTGCGCCCCCCACTCTCTCTGGCTCCCTCTCTTGCAGTGCGTTGGCCCTGCTCCCGCTCTGCCTTCTGCCATGAGTGGAAGCTTCCTGAGGCCTCACAGGAAGCAGATGCTCTTTCCTATACAGTCTGCAGAAACACGAGCCAATTAAACCTCTTTTCTTTATAAATTACCCAAGCTCAAGTATACCCTTGTAGTAATGCAAACGGACTAGTGCACTGCTCAAAAAAATCAGGTTGAAACTGGGTTTTGCACAAATAGATCTCTAACCTCTTGTTCTTTCGGGACTGGGGAGAGCCAGCCTGCTCATTTGGGGACCGTGTCTTGACAGGTTAGGTCTCGGCACAGCGGGGACTTGCAGCCCCAATCTGTATTAATCCTCTCCCTCCTGTTGAATATTTCTTTCATGGGAGCTGAGCTGCAGGATTAGAGCTCATGATAAGTTATTCCAAAGTATTTCATGTAAACCATGAGCTCTCTGGCAGATCCCCTGCAGGCTTAGGAACTAAGGATCCTCCTCTCATTGTTGTATGTCTGCACCTCAGATCCCTGTCACAAGACCCAAGGGGGTCCCAGGGAATGGATGAAAGGCTTCCAGAGGTGATTTCCTGCACCAGGCTGGCTTCCTTTGTTTTTTTGCTGCACCACAATGCCGGGAGAGGAGCTGAAGTTCATGCCCTCAAACAGGTAGGAGGGCCAGAGTCAAGTCTATTTTGGAAGGCAGTGTGCTCACAGGGACATCAGCTGGCTTTGAGGTCAAGGCTGGAGGCTGAAAGAAGGTGTCAAGAATGACAGATTCTGGCTCCCGTGTCGAGGATGGAAGCCGCAGGTTCCACTGTGCAGGCCACAGCTTTTTCATAAGAAAAGTGCAATTTACTGATGATCAAATAGTTCATTTAAGAGATTCCAGTGAAGAACAGAAGATGAATTGAAGGAATTATTGGAGATGACATTCATGAATTGAACAGAGAGAAGTTACCCAGATGATCCCCGAGATATCTTATAACCCCTGGATTCTATGACTATATGACGTTTATCTGAAATGACATGCGCTGAAGTAGGCAATTCGCACTTTAGGTGTTTCAGGTTCAACTCTGCTTCAGATAATACTGGGTATGAATAAGAAAAAACGTATTATTAAACAGCTCCAGGCATCACCCTGTTCATCCCTAGGTTCCCAGGAAGCGGCAGAAATAGAACTAATTGACCCATCTTGTTAGGAACAATTCATCGTCCTCATGGTCCCATCCAGCAGTGGTACTCATTCTCTGCTCTGCAGTGGAATCACGAACTTTTTAAAAGTACAGACACTGTTTCTCAACCCTAGAGCTACTGGGTCAGAATCTCTCAGGATGGGGCCAAGGACGTGATTTTGTAAAATCCCTACAGGAGATCCCAATGCACCAAGACTTGGAACCACCTTGGTCATCTAAATCCTTTGCACTGCAGGACCATGCTGTGATACCCCAAGGTGGCAGCTGTCATTCTCTGCAGATGGCCCTGTGTCCCTGCCTCCTGCAGCGGCTCCCCTCAGATGCCATGGAGCTGGCAAATAAAGGCCAATGGCTTGGTATCCAGAAGGGATTCTGCAGAACAAGAGATGGTAAGGGGGGCTAAATGTGTGTCAGAGACAAAGGGGTTGCAGAACAGCACAGTGAGGAAAAGACAGGGGGAGTCCAGGGCCTGGATTTGCCTTGGGTCTCTGCCTTGTTTAATGGGACGTATACTTGGACAAAAGGAAGGCATCAGCCCAAAGCAGGCTTGCGTGGAACCGCACTCTGCAAACCTGGCTCATTTGATGCGAGGTTATTTTTTTAAATCAATGGACAAATGTGGCCCCTGTTTTGAGAAGGAAGGCCCTTCCTGAGTTCAGAGACTATGTCCCAGGAGGGCCTGTGTTCTGTCTGTGGAGTTCAGCGGGTGGCTGGAGGCAGACGCTTTATTTTTCGCTTAAAATCTCATACAGCAGCATGCTGGTTTTTACTCACGAAAACAGAAATGAAATGGAGAAAGCTGTAAGGGTCAATTAAAGATGCTGAGAAAACAGCCCGATACATCGGTTCTGGAGAGCTGTAGGCCACAGTTAAATGCTTTATCCAAAAGACCAGAGAAAACCACTTAGGAAGCTTGTCTGGGCATTGGATTATTAAAATATCAGTTTTAGATAAGTTCTCAGAAGCTTTTGACTCTAAGAAGGGATTGTGTGTGAATTCTGTACTTTACTGTAACAGGGAAACTAAATTCTGATTTTAAGAGTTCATAAGGTGAGAAATTGTCTTACTCAGACTGGGATTTTGTATTTCTTTCTGGTTTGTAGCGTCTCACTTTTCTCCAAATGTGTCTCTAGAGAAGAAATGTTATTTCGTGTGTTGTTAGTAGTCATTGTGGAACGGCTGTGCTTCATACCATTGTGTTCTATTTCTGCATCCTGAAACTGCTCCCGTTCGCCTGCTGGCCTCCACACAGGCTGCAGCCTTGTCATCTGTAAGGACATTCAAAGCCCTGGGTTCGGCTTCCCTATCCCTAGTGCAGTTAGGGATGGTAGGCTCCGGTATCCTGCTTCAGAGGAGCAGGGATTTTCAGTGCCAACCCCACGTGCAGGGCCACACGGTGATGCCCTCCCTGCACACCACGATGAGGACACATCCCAGGGACTGTGCCCAAGCAACTCCCACAGGTGTGGGCATGTGCAGGGGGGCCGGGATCTTGCAGAGGCTGGCAGGAAGCAGGGAGGACTGGGGCCCACTCAGAGACAGGGCTTTGGCTGAGAAGAGAGTTCTGATGAGGCGGCTTTAGATTCTGGGGATTAAAATCTCTGGAAAGAGGGATCTGCGAACAGAAGTCCTGATAAAATCTACCAAGACAGGTCTCCATTCCTGAGAGTAAAAGCTGCAGCCCTGGGCAGCCTCTTCTCCTGGCTGCTCACCTTTGAGTCAGATGCCAGGGCAGGCTTTGCACCAGGGAGGTGGGCACAGGGTGGTCCTGGGCAGGCGTCTGGGTCCAAGTCCAGGGCAGCCTTTGAGCTGTCCCTGCAGGGCCTGGGAGGTGGGGAGGAGAGGAAGGGCCAGGCTAGCAGCTCAGAACAAGGAAATGGGGCCAGGCCTTACCTTAGAAAGTCTGTACTGCTGTAAGAAAATACCACAGACTGAGAGGCTTAAACAGCAGACATATTTCTCACAGTTCCAGAAAGTGGGAAGTCCAAGGTGACACTGCCCGCAGAGTCAGTGTCTGGGGAGGGCTGTCTCTCTGGTTCATAGACAGACTCTTCTCCCTGCAGCCTCACATGGGGGAGGGCAGAGAGAGAGCTCTGAGGTCTTCTTTTAAAAGCACAAACCTATTCACGGGGGCTCCATCCTCATGACTCGATTACCTCCCAAAGGCTACCCCTTTTAATACCACCACATTGTGGGGAGCATTTCAGCAAATGAATTTTGGGGCCACATACGTTCAGGCCATAGCAGGCTTCATTGCATAGTTTGGGAAAGCAAAGTCTAGAGAGGCTGGGGTTTTCCCCGGCTGTGGATGGTTCTGGAGTCCAGCCAGGCTCCTGAACCTCTCCTCAGGTCTGCTCCCCGACAGTCTGCAGCCTTAGCAGGGCAAGCATCACATTGTTTCTCTTGTCTAGCGGGGGTCACCCATGTTCTAAGGGGGCGAATAAGTCCTGGGAACCTTTTATGCGCCTCTTCCCCAGAGGCGGAGGCCAGAAAGGCCGCATGAGTCAGAATGAGGGTCTGCTGCCCACGTCCCGGTCATTACTGTTATTAGAGGCAGCTTGTAGGTGTGGTAGCCATAGGAACACTGAGCTAGGAACCAGAATTCCTAGTCCGAGGGTCAGCCCTGCCACTTACAAGCTCTCTGGGTCTCAGTGTGCTCATCTGTAAAATGGGTATCCTAACTATGCCACTGCACTGCCCATTCATCCATTCCGTTCTTCATTCACCACATTTGTTAGCTCCTCCTGTGTCTTAGAAGCCAAAGTTACAGCTTTGAGTGGGAGAGTCAGAGACTCTTGTCCCATGCCACACACATTCCACTCACACTGCTACACACCCTCACACGCACGCTCACTCTTCCTTCCTCCTCCCTGTGCCCAGAGCCTTGCAGGGGCGGCTGTGGAAAGAGTGGCAGACGGGTGCACAGAGAGTGTGTATCCCTGGAGTGTTTATCCAGCCCCCATGACTGCAGGACACTCCACACGAGAACCCTGAGGACACACAAGGGCTCGGCCAGTGCAGGGAAGCACAGGGGCTGCTCTGGCAGCTCACCGTCCACTGAGGTCTGTGGGGGTCGCCAGGACCCCCTCTGAGCAGTCCTCTGAGCAGGGGACTTGTGTTTATGTCTGTGGGGTTGTGGTTTGTTTTCTGGTCACAGACACATTCAGACATGTGCACACCTCTCCAGATAGCGGCGGTCTGAAAGGGAGAAAGACTTTTCTTGTTTATTGACTGAATTCTATTCCCAGGCGTCAGATGAGAAAAGAGGCCTGGCTGGATGGGGTGGATGAGGAAGGCAGGGGCAGCAGGGGCTTTCACTGGAGGAGAGGGGGTCTCTGCATCCTTCAGGCCTTCTCCTGGGAAAGGAAAGGGTCAGAGGAGGGGAGCAGCTCTAGGCGGGGGGCTGTGCTCCCAAGGACAAGGACATGGCTCTCTCTGAGAGCCGGCTGAGCCTTCCCACAGCTGTCTGAGCTGTGCCTAGCGCCACGGGCCAGGCTCTGTGGTTGGGAGCTCACTGAGGCTGGGCCAGGGCAGCTCAGCTACTTGTGCATAGGGGCGCTCTGAGCAGCAATGACAGCTGGGGCTTGAGAAGTCCAGGGAAGTCAGGGAACAGAGGCTGCTCTGCCTCTGCCTCTGCAGTGTGGTAAGGGGCTGGGGCACCAGGAAGATGGTGGCTGGTCACCACGAGCTATAGAATGCAGTTGAATCTCCTGAAGAGAGATGGCAGGAAGCTGGGGCTGGAGATGAGCCCCTGATACCAGGGTTCCTGTGTGTGTCTGGGTCTCCAGGCCAGGAACCGCAGGAGCGGCCAGGGACTGTCCGTATCCTGTTCAGTGCTACTGGGGTGCATGGTCCTTCTCCCGGTGTAAGGGGCAGATGCGAGCCCTCCTTCTCTCGATGGACACTCACAGGAACTCCAGGAAACCTAGAATCAATGTTTCCTCCCCATCATCACAGCCACCTCCACCTCCGCCTCCTCCTCCACCTCCACCTCTCTAGGCCCAGAGAGATGCCACAAGTATAAGGAGGGAAAACAAACATTATTGATGCCTACTATGCAGTAGGCATTATGCAAACCAATTACCTTCTTTAACCTTCACCAAAACCATCCTACCCACTTTACAGAGGAGAAAACCGCGGTCTGGTGCCTTGTCCATGGTCACACAGCTAGTGAAGAGCCTTGCCGGAGCCCAGGCTCCCATCCTCACCTCATCAGCGACCTCTCCTTTTCACACTGCCACATGACCAATGATGCCAAGAAAGAGGACAGGGAGAGATGCCCAGTTCCTACTGTCCTTCAAATCCCTTGTTCTCTATCCCCCCACCCAGTTGGACGTGCCCACATAGAGATCCCATCTTGCCCTTGAGAGGATGATAATCTTAACACCTATTTTTGAGGAGTATCATTTAGTGCCAGACACATTTGAGAGGCTGGAACACATTACCTCATTGTGGCATCACAGCGAGTCTTTAACTAGGAGCCATTACCTTACCTTTACGGTGGAGGAATATGAGCCTCGCTGAGCTGGGTGTCTTGCCTTGTATGAGACATCTAAGTGATCGAGGCAAGAATTGAACTCAGGACTGCTGCATTCTGAAGCCCACTCTTGACCCCTATGCTATGTTTTTCTTGCCTGCCAACCAGGGGGCAGAGAGAGGATGAGCACAGGTCAGTGTGGTGTCCTCTCCTGCCCCTGAGACCTGAGGGTCTTTGCTGCAGCATTTGGTGGCTGCTTGGGTTGGAGGCTGGCCTGGGACGATGGGCAGGATTGAGGGCCATCGCTTCAGGGGTTGTTGGGCAGGCGCTGCTTCTCAGCTCTGCACACACTCAGACAGCCTTCTGTAGAGCAGACAAGGGCCTCCATCCCTGGCAGTGAGGCTAAAACTGCATATCCCCATCTCTATCAAATGCAGGTGGTGAGTAAGGACAGGAAGGGATTAGGGCTGAGCATCCCAAACTAGCCTGTGAGGCTGCTTGGGGACCTCATTAGCCTTGTTTCCAGAACATGTTGGATTCTGTGAACAGCAGGTGCTCACAGCTAGCCATGGGGAGACAACACAGGCACCTCCTCCTGTGGGGTGAGGAAAGCTTGTCTTTTATCCTGTGCAGATGGGCCCACAGCTCCTCCTACTGCCAAATGAGAAGTGGGCAGTGGTTGATCGTCTGCCTTTGGTGCTCATTTCTTGATAACAGGCAGCCACAGCCACACTTTGCAGGGCATTGAGGGCCTTGTAGGTTATATTTCAGGGTGAGATAACAAGGAACTGAGAGGGGTGCAGTGCTGGCTTTCCCAGATCCCACTTGGAGCTGGCACTCTGGCAATAGCAGTGCTGATGACTTGGGTGGGAAAGCAGCGACTGGAGACTAAGTGTAGTGGCAGGCTGTAGAAATGAAAGTCGGGTAGTTTAACACTCGAATGTGGGGACTCTGCCTTGTGGCACAAGACACTTTAATCCTTCAGGCCACTCCTCTTGTCTGTAGACGCTGTGGCCTGGATGTTCATGTCCCTTCAAATTTCTGTGTTGAAACGCTGACTTGCACTGTGATGGTGCTGGGATGTGCCACCTCTGGGAGATGGTGAGGCTTAGATGGGATGGTGAGGCACCCTCATGATGGGATTAGTGCCCTTGCAAGAAGAGGAGACCAGAGCTCCCTCTCTGCCACGTGAAGACACAGTGAGGAGGGAGCTGTCTGCAGGGCCGGAAGAAAGCGCACAGCAGACACCGACTCTGCTGGGTCTTTGATGTCATGCTTCCTGCCCTTCAGAACTGAGAAAAAAATGTCTCAGGCATCAGCCAGCCAGTCTGTAGTATTTTTTTTATAGCAGCCTGAACTCAGTGAGACAGTCAGGAAGGATGTGAACCCTGAGGAGGAGGGACTTGCCCAGGGTCATACAGTAGGCTGGCACAGGCTGGCAGGCGTGGGTCTGACCTCCTGCCCTGTGCTTTCTCCTCTTCTTCCTTTTTATTTCACTTGCGCTTTTCAGTTGGCATATGCTGGGCATTCGACAAGTTTTCAGAAGGGAATATTCAATGGATGGAGCGACAGGAGTTAAAATTAGATCCCATGACCTCAGAGGCCTAGGAGCTTTCTTTGAACAGGTGCAGCCATCACTGAGTTTTTCAGTACCGCGGACAGTGCCTAGGGCACTCCCTGCTGCTCAGGGACTCAATGACGCTGCTGCTGTCCAGCAGGTCCCTCGCTTCCACCGCAGCCCTTCCTGGCTGGTACTGCGGGGCTGCCTGGTGTCCCCAGGTCCCCCCCTGCACTTCTGCAGTCCACGTTGTCTCAGGCAGAGAAGCCCTGAACCCACGTGCCGGACCAGGAGCGAGCAGGGTCAGGGAGAAGCACAGGCCCACGACCCCAGGGGCAGTGTTTCCCCAAGGCTTTCTGACACTCCTCTGCTTAATTTTTTTCTTTTCACTCTTTTTTTCCCATGAATGCTGGGAGTATTAAAGCATCAGAAGCCCCAGAAAGACTGCGGTTGCTTCTTAAGCAGGAAGAAAGAGGAAAGTGTGAAGGTACTTCCCAGGGGCCTGGGAGAGAAGCCCTTGTGGGTGGAGGCCTGCTGGAAGCACATGGGAAGCTGGCCGTGTCAGAGAGCCCAGGCCTGGGGGTGCACAGAACAGGGTGGTAGGCAGGTGCACCTGCCAGAGCTCGAGCTCCGTGGCTCCCTGAGGCTCGCACTCACTCCTGGCCCTGCCTCCTATGGCTGCATGGAGGGGTGGCCATCTTTCTGGGAGGAGGATGGGCCTCTCAGGAGCCCAGGGAAACACGGTGTGGGCAGGGCTGACCCAGGGCCTCCAGCTGGCCACATGCTCCACTCCAGTGACAGACTTCTCTTCCATAAAACAGGCAGTAGAATCTTCCATTTTTTTCAACTACCAAAGCATCCCAGATATCACAATGTATGCAAATACCATCAATTCATCATGATCACTGCTATTCCTAATAGAGCGAAGGAAGGAGGAATAGGGCGAGAGAGCAACATGCTTGAATTTGACCAGGATAGACATAAACGTTGCTCTGTTGTTCCCCACCCCCCCCGAGTTTTGTTCCTCTCATGAAGGTGGCAAAAGAATAATCTATTGTGCTTGGTGGAGCATTTCTAAAGATGCCATGGGATGGTCGGATTTATCTCCCACATTTACAAGGGGTGAGGATCCACTTCAGTCCCTGCTTGTCAAATAACCCACACATTAGATTTCGTCACAGATGTCTGAACATGACCTAAGTCATTCCTTCTGTGGGATAAGGTGGCCCTGGTCTCGCCTGCAGATTAAGGATCTTGGAGTCCGTGGGCTGGGGAAGGCCTGGGCCATATGGATGGTGGTTGTCAGTGAGTCCTGAGGTCAGGGGGATCTGATGTGCTGCATTGGGCTGGCCCGGGTAGGAGGGTGGATGCATGGCTTGGCTGTCCGCAGTCTGTCCTCATCTTCACCCAGAGACACTTGGAGATCCAGGAATAGGGGTGGGCAGGGCAGAAGTGCAACCTATGAGGGCAAGGGAGACAGTCGCAATGGCAGCCATAGCTGTCCCTGGTGGTCCAGAGTTTGCGTGAACTGCAGATGCTGGCATTCCATGCTTAAAGCCCATTGCAGTGAGCCTGGTATCCCCATGATAATGTGCCCCAAGACACAGGCCTATTGGCCAAGGTCCCCTCAACACCAGCCCTTTCCATGGACCCCTACCCCCTATAATGCTGGTTGTGGGAGAAGGAAATGTGTCAACTCTGACTTGAAGAAGAGCAGGATAGAGCTGGTGCTCCAAGTCCCATGCAATTTAGGCTCCTACGTACTTAACACCTGGTTTAGATTACAGAGCAAGTAGGTACAGCCTGCTCTTCCATTTTTTAAATTGGAAACTTCTCTACCCTGATCCTCCTGGGAGGGGAAGACCACAGGAGATAGGAGAGGGGAAGAGGGATTCTGAGCCCAGCATTGGTGACTCGGATGCTAACTGTGGGTACGGTGAGGGATGGTTTTAGAGCAAATTGCCAAACCCAGTTTTAGAGTTTTGGAGCTATTTGTCTCTGCAGGTGAAAGCCACCCAGGTAACTGCACCTGCCCTTCCATCTCTCTGGCTTGGCCAGCCATACAGTCACCAAGCCGCCTAGTGGAACAGGGCCTACCCCCTTCCTGGAACCCCCCACTCCTTCCTGTACCTCACTTGTCTCCATGTACCACCAAGCATCTGGGTCCACAGTGGGCAGCTGTCCAGGAAGCAGGACATCAGATGCCGAAATGGGAAGTTGCTCTGACTGTGAAGGAGCAGAGGCAGAGAAATCCACTGCATCCTCCACGGCCGCTCCCTGTGTGTGCACAGGAAGGAGAGGGAGAGGGAAGCAGAGCTGCTGAGACCCATCAGGCTGGGGCTTCGGATGAAGGTGGAAGGAGCCCTCAGAGCACATCCAAGGGGTGTCCCGTGAACACACTCCAGGGGACAGTGCCCAGATGATCAGCCAAGCAACCTGCATGACCATGGACTCCTGAGACTGAGGTGCTGGAATCAGTGGCCATGGGGCTTGGGGTGCAGGTACATGCCTCCCAGTTTCCCCTCAGTGGTTAATTCAAGTGTGCTTTTGGTTTGATATTTCTTGGCAGTGGGAAGTGGGGAGTTAGTCCTGGGGTGACTGCAAATTGAAGGCCTATGCAAGCCTTACCTGTAGATTTTTTTCTCTAAGAATGTTCAGTTCTAGATAGCTTTACAAGAAGTGAAAAAGTAACCAACTGGTGAAGGAAATCTACGGAGCCTTGACCCAGGAAGGCGGTCTAGGGACTTTTCAGCTCTGGGGAACTTTCCACTCCATGTCCTCCCTGGACTGAGCTGTGCCTTCTACCGTGGGATTCCACTGTGCATGCTACCTAGGCACTGTGCCTGACTCAGTACTTCCCTCCAAGGTGCAGGGGTTGTCTTTTTACCTGTGATGCTCAGGTCTGTCCCCCAGCACTCCTGCAGAAGCTCACAGATCTTCCTAGGCTGATAGCATGGTGTGAGAGAATGTGCAAGGAGCTGAGATAATTGTATTGTCCTGGAGAGGTGAATAAACCCCCTTCACTAAGAGCCTGCTGGAGGTGTACTCCTGGCAGTTCTTTCACTAGCCAATTTTCCTATAGAGAACAGCCTGGCTCTGAGATGTCAGCATACCACGGGAGGGGATTGCATGGGATAAAGGACAGGTTGAGGGGGACCTCCGATTTTCCAGGGCTCCCTGTGAACCACCTTAGTGGAAAGCCCAGGCACCCAAGGTCTCTGTCTGGCTGGGGGAGACCTGACCCACACTCTTGATGAAGGGAGGGAATGGATGTGTCCTCCTCAGTCTGAGTTGAGGGTGGGTGTGCTTAATGGTTTTGGAAGGTGCGCTTTCCCAGGACTGTTGCCTCTCATCCATCTGGTGCCAAAAATCCCTTTAATGGAAGGAAAACATCATTAAGAACTAAACTTCAAAGTGTGAGTCTTTTTTAGATCAGAAATGCAGTGAGTGGCCTTTGCAGTCACCTGAGGAGGGGTGGGCACCAAGTCCAAGAAGGATGAGGGGCAGGGAAAGGTGGGCAGGTCACCTAGGAGGCGCTCCTCCCGAGGCTGAGAACCAGCCTGAGACACACCCACTCAAAGGGCTCTTTTCTCCTCCCCTGGACCAGCAGCTGGAGAGCCAGCACCACACTTAGCATGAGCATTAGTGCCTTGAGGGGCTTTCCCTTGGGCTTTCGAGGCCAGCACATGTTCTGTGGGGATGGAGATGTGTTCTGTCTGCAGGTCTACTGCAGCAGGCACGGCTGCACGACCGTGCAGAGCACACCAGAAGGGGCCAGGTGAGTGAGGAACTTTATTTAATCTTAATTATTTTGAATATAAATAGCAACATGTAAGTAGCAGTTACCCTACTGGACAGAGGAGCTCTTACCTCTTCCCTGAGAAGTGTGAGATTGGAGAATCTGGAGCACTCAGCCAGAGCCCTCTATCTTTGTCCATTTGAGTTGCTATAAAGGAATGCCTGAGGTGGGTAAAAAAGAGGCTTATTTGCCTCACGGTTCTGCAGGCTGTACAAGAAGCACGGCACCAGTATCTGCTTCTTGTGAGGCCCTCAGAGAGCTTCCAGTCTTAGCAGAAGGTGAAGAGGAGTAGTCTTCACACAGCTAGAGAGGGTGGAAGAGAGAGTGGAGGGAGCGGCTGGGCTCTTTTCAAAAACCAGCTCTTAGGGGAAACTCTTGGGGAAACTAAGAGTGAAAACTAAGTTCTTACTGTCAGGACTTCACCAGGAAGTTCTTGAAGGATCCTCCCCCATGACCCCAACTCCTCCCCTTAGGCCCTGCCTCCAGTACTGAGGATCGAGTCTCAGCATGACTTGGAGGGTACAAATATCTAAATTGCGTCATGTGGAATCTGGTTTTTCAGCCCTGAAAATGTTCATGAGAGTTTGAACATCTGTGCTGTCAGCAGCCAGACGAAGAAACAGAATATGACCAGGACCTAAAAGCTCTGCTCTCACTCGTGATGACAACCTCTGCACAAGGATAAACCCACCTTGACTCCCAAAAGGAACGATCAGTTCTGCTGGTGCTCGACCTTAATATAAATGAATCACACAATATGGACCCTCTTGGATCTGGCTTACTTTGTCTAACATTACTTTTGTGAGGTTTATGTAAAGTATCATGTGTACTTGTCGTTTACTTAGTCTCATTACTGTTTAGTAGTCAATTCTGTGATTAAATTATGTGTTATTTACTCATTTTTCCATTGATGGGTATTTAAGAAGTTCCTAATTGGGAAGTGCTATGGATGATGTTTCCATAAACCTTTTATTTCCTGTCTTTGGAGCATATAAGTTGACTGTACACCTAGGAGGGGAATTGCTCGCAGTACAAGAACATCATTTTGAGAACAGAGGCACTAGGAGGAAGTGAACATTTTCTTGTCCTTTCATAACTCATTTCAGAAGCAGTTGTTCAAGAGAATATGTATATAGCGTAAAGGTAGGTCTATAACATAGAAGTGTAATATAGATGTAATATACTTGCCAATAAAAATAGCACAAAGAAGGTGGGTGGCAGGAAAGTTGCAGTGGATTCAGAAAACAACTGCAGATAAGAAAGTAAGACTTTTAACAGTGTATTATATGGTTTGTAACATTAATGTATATAATATTTATGATAGTAATACTACAGAAGGGGAGAAAATGTGATAGAGTTATATAGAAGTAACACTTCTGCAGATGACTATAATAAAACTAATGCAAATATAACACTGATGCCAATAAAATGTTACTTTGAACTTTAGAGCAACCACTAAAATTTCTCAAGATATAGTGAGAAATTATTTAGAAAATATAAATACTACATTAGAAAGTATTTACTTAAAAGAAAGAAGAAAATGATAAATATAGGGGAAAGGGATGAAATTGTAAACAAAAAAATGAAATAGCAGATATAAATTCACTTTTATCAAAGATAATGTTAAATTTTCATTGAGTAAATAATCCAATCAAAAGGAGAGATTATAAGATAGAGTTTTAAAAATGATCCAACTATACTTTTCCTGCAAGAGATATTTTAGATCAAAGACACAAATAAATTGAAAGTAAAGGGACAAAAAAGATATATTATGCAAACAGCAAACAACAGCAAGCTGGGATGCCTACACTTACATCAGAAAAATAAACTTAAAAGCAAAATTTACTTTAGAGCTAAAGAGGAACATTTAAAAACAATAAAAGGATTAACACATTCAGGATAATATAACAGTTCTATGTACCTGATAATGGAACGCCAAAATGTGTGAACATTTTGGTTCATGATAGATGCTGAGATAAATAAACAATTGAATAGTGATACCTAAAGACTTCAATAACCTGCTTTCAGTAATGGTTAGTTATAACTAGATAGACACCAACCAGGAAATAAAAAAGAAAAAAACTTGAACAACACTGCAACGCCACTTAAACCTAACGTGTATACATAGCATATGGAAAACACTCCACCCAATAATAAAAACATATACATTCTTCTCCAGTGAACATGGAGCACTCTCCAAGAAGGACAATATGCTAAACCATAAACACCTCAATAAATTATAAAGAAAATATATACTGGGACGTATACTCTCCAACTAAAATTGAGTGAATCTAGAAATCAATGGAAGGAAAAAGTTGTGAATCTCACCCATATATGAAAACTAAACAACACATTCCCAAATAATGAATGGGCCAAAGAAGAATCACAAGGGAAATTAGAGGGAAATTTAAAAATTTGAGATAAAGGAAATGAATACAAAATATACCAAAACTTCTGGGACACAAAAGCAGTGCTTAGAATGGAAATCGCAGCTGCCAATGTCATTAAGAAATAAGAAAGATCTCAAATCAATAATCTTCTACGTTAAAAACATTGGGGGACAAAAGGAAACTAGACCCAAAGCATGCATAATGAAGGAAATAACAAAGATCAGAGTAGAAATTGATGAACTAAAAAATAGGAAAATAATAGGAAAAAAAAAACCAATGAAACTAAAAGCTGCTTCTTTGAAAAGATTAAGAAAATTGATAAATATTTTTCCAGATTGACCAAGCAAAGAAAAGAAAAGTCTCAAATTGCTTGAATCAGAAGTGAAAGAGGAAACTGCTATTGGCTCTACAGATACAAAAGGAGTGCTATGAATATTTGTACACTAATTAGATAACTTAGGTGAAATGAACAAAGACCCAGATGCTGGAAAGACACAGATACTGAAGCTGACCACAGAAGAAATACTCTAGAGAGACCTACAACAAATGAAAAGATTGAAGTAGCAATAAAAAAAAAATACCCACGAAGAAAAGTCCATTCCCACATGACTTCACTGCTGGGTTCTGCCAAACATTTAAATAAGAGGTACTGCTGATTTCTCAAAATCTCTTCCAGAAAAGGGGGCAGACTATTTCCCAACTCACTTATGAGGGCTGCATTACCCTGATATCAAAACCACAAAAGATATCACAAAAAAAGAAAACGGCAGACCTATATGTCTAATAAATAGGAACATAAAAACACTCCAGAAAATACTGGCAAATTGAACTCAGTAATACATTTAAAAAAATTGTACATCATAGCCAAGAGGAATTTATCCCGGGAATGCAAGGTTAATTTAAAATCCCCAAATCAATATATTAGATCAGATCAGTGGAATAACAAAAACAAAAAATTAAATGATTATCTCAATAGATTTGCAAAAATAATATTTAAACATTCAACAGCCATTCATCATAAAAATACTCAGTGAACTAGGAATAGAAGAAAACTTCCTTAATCTGATGAAAGGCGTATACACATTAAAACAAAACCCCACAGCTAACATCAGATAGTGAAAGACAGGATGGATGAGGGTGATACACAGGGTTTCTTTTCGAGGCAATGAAAATGTTCTTAACTTGATAGTGGTTACCATGCACATTTATCTGGGCATACTAAAAAGCACTTTAAATTGTACTCTTTAGGTGGGTGAATTGTATGGCATATGAAAGCTGTAAGGAAATAAAACACTTTATCTCTAATCATCCTGGCTTTTTCTTCCTTATCATACGCGTGTTTTCATGGTTTGTCTGTCATCCTCTTCTTACTTTCGGAGTCTTTTCCTTATAGTTAGCATGCGTTTCTCATAAATATCACATGTTTGGGTCTTGTCTTCTTAAAAACTAGTCTGACATTGTGTGTTAGTTGGAGAGATTCCGGTTACCATTATTGTAATACTAGTATACTTGGGTTTAATTCTAACATCTTCATTTTTTCTTTCATTTGTCTCCATAATTTTTATTTTCTCTCTTCCTCCTGTTCTACCTGTTTTTGGAATTAAGATTTTTATTTCAATTTGGTTCTCTTATTTTAGTTTTAGTTATGTTTCATATCATTTTTAGACTACCTTTATGTATTCTAATGAAACTTAACTTAGTACCTTACTCTTTTATGAGCAACTCAAGAATTCTCAACAGTTTTTTCTAATTAGTACATTTATCATTTCATCTCCTTTGCTTATGGTTTTGCCATATTTCTTAATTCTTCATATGTTATGGAGTTGCTTCAAGCAGTCATTATTATTTAACCTTTACTTGCGTGTTTACCTTTCATAGACCTTTTTCTTTCTTCCTGCAGTCATATGCCACTTTATTTTCTATAGCGAGGGTAGCTGGTGAGAAATTCTCTTTGCTTCTGTTTGTCTGAGAATGTCTTAATTTTACATTCTTTTTTTAAGACTCTAATTTTAGAGGGGCATTTCTATTTTCAGCTTCTTAACTCTGTAATCCTCTCATCTTTCAGCTTCCGTAGTTTCTTTGGAAACTGTCATTCTTTCTCCAGCTGTCATTCTTACGACTTCTGAAAGTAACAGTTTTCCAACTGGTTGCCTTTGCGATTTCATCTTTTATTTATCTTCTACCATTTGCCAATTACTTGTGTCCATGTGGTTTCCTTCGTGCTTCTCCTGCTTATGGTTTGCTGAGCTTTTCGACTCTGCAGGTGGATGTCTTCCATCAGTTTTACAATGTTCCCGACTGTGGATGCCGTGACAGTCCTTGTGAGGGTCGTTGAGAGTCTGGGTGAGGGTCGTATAAGGAAGGATCACTAGAGGGTTGTGTGAGGATCATGTGAGATTCTGCGTGTGGGTCTCTAGAGGGTTTTGTGAGGCTTACGTGAGGTCCCTTTGAGGGTCCCTATGAAATTCTGTGTGTGGGTCACTAGAGGGTTGTTTGACTGTCATGTGAGGGTCCATGGAGGGTGGTTGTGAGGGTCTTTGTGAGCATCTGGGCCCCTGAGCAGACTTGGCCGGCCCTGACTTCAGGAGGCCCACATTTCCAGCAGAGAAGAGGACAGTGAGCAATGACCATCATGCCCTGCAGTGAGTGCGGCTGCTGGGAGCAGAGCTCAGAGGAGGGCACCCTTGACTCAAGTGGGGAGGAGGTCAGGATGGCACGTGGAGGAGGGCACTCTTGACTCATGTGGGGAGGAGGCCAGGAGGGCATGTGGAGGAGAGCACTCTTGATTCACGGGCCACTTGACTGAGACAAGAGAGATGGCAGCCTCCACAGAGATGTAGCTACATCCAGGCTACTTCGGGAACAGCGAGCCTCCAGCTGCAGTGGGGCTGCTGGGTGGCTGGAGATGGAACTAGAACCCTGGATTGAGCTCAGAGTGTGACAAGGCTAAGGCCTTGTGTGGAGTTTCCAGTTTTAGTTCTTAGGAGAGGAGTTGCCAGAGGCAGCCTCGCCCGGGCAGTTGTAATGCAGCCCCCAGGAGCCTTGAGCTTCTGTCAGGTCCCTGAGGGCTCAGCCTAAAGGGAAGGGATGGCAGCTGATGGTCAGGAGTCAGGGTTCCAGTGTCCCAAGGCCCCTGAGGTGTTCGGCTGTGTGCAGATGAAGGAAGAGTTGTCCCTCCAGGAGCAGCTGGCCATAGGCCAGAGGCTTCTGCCCGGGCAGCTCCAGGAGGGCATAAAGGTGGCCTTTGCAGCCTCATTGTTCAGGGAAGAAGGTGCTTAGGGTGTTGGCCTGGAAGGTGAGAGGCTTCTTTCTCTGCAAAGCTAATGAACACGATTTCAGGGTAGATTTCCTCCCATGATTGTGTTTTATTCCAGAGCCATTAGGATAATATTGCTATTCTTTCCATGTCAGTGATATCATGGCCTGATTTGCATTGCTCTATGCATGTCTCTGCTCTCGAGCTGAGAGTTGCCTGTGTCTGTAAGTGGTGTTTTGACAGGAATGGACACAAAGCCAAGGTCAAGCGGCCAACCTCCCGTTCCCTTCTCTCTGTTCATCAGAGCCGTCTCTCCAGGTGGGAGGGCCTTCCTGGGGGCTGCTGTGTCCTCCCTTATGTCAGGCACCTCTGGGACTGACACCTGCAGCTGCCTCTGTATGAGGAAGGGGTGTTCATTTCCATAATGTGCCATTAGATGACGGATCCCCCAGTGCAGAGCACACAGTGGTGCTCAGAATAGCAGAACAACCACAGCTTCTCGGGCAACCTGACGCCTCCAGAGTGGTCCTGGCTGAGGGCCTGGGAGCCCAGGAAGGCTTGAAAGGCGCTGCAGCTGCATGGAGGAAATTGACCTGGGAGTCAGGTACAGACATAGCATGGTTCATGTAAGTACCACACGCTAAGCGATTGCACCACTGGAGTTCCGACATAACTTAGTTCAAATATCACCAATATGTGACCCTGGACAAGAGACTGCAAAGTCTCTGACCCTCAATTTCTTCATCTGAGATGTAGAGTGGACCATGTAAAAGGACTATAGGGAGGATCCAGTGATGCGGATGGAAGTGAACCACCTTACAAAACATAAAGCACAGCACAGCTGGAACCAAGCCTCAGTCACAGGCCCTGGAGCCTTCTCCTTACACACATCTGCTCGTTAAGAGGCAGTGCAACGTGGTGGTTCCAAGAACAGCCTTTGAAGCCGCACTGTTTGGATTCAATCCCGACTTTTCCACTAATTATTCCTGTGCCCTTTGGTGAGTTATTGGTGCCTCCATCACCTGCCCTAGAAGATGCATTGAGCTGCCCAGGTCTCCTCCAGGGAAGGACTTACTGGCCCAGGGGGAGTGAGGGCAGCACGCAATTTCTAGCCCCCAAGGTTGGCCTGACTGCAGGTCTTCTTGCCTGAGGGCACAGCTTTGCCTGAGAAGTCCAGGAAAGCCTAGGGGTTTGGAGGCCTGCCCGTCTCGGCTGGTTCAGGACAACTTTGATGGGCAGTGCCCAACCCAGAGCTCCCTGTTGTGTTGGTCAAGGGGTGGCTGAGCCTGCTTTGAGATCAGAGCTCCTCCTCTGCCCAGTGGTGCTCCTGTCACAGATGCTGATCCCTAAGAAGCAGTTTGCACCCAAACTCAGTCGGAGTGTCTGCTTCTAGAGAGCTCAGCACGTTCCCAGCAAATAAACATAAGGCAAAGCAAAAGGGTATTGTGAAAATCAGATGAGTTCATAGATTCCAAGGATGCTGACCCATGTCTGGGATGTGATGCTATTATCAGTATTAATCATTGCTATTGATTTATCACTGTGTCCTGAAGAGAGGGCTTCTCATGTGCTCCCATCCTCTGCAGCTTCCCAGTTTTCAAACAACCACAGAAGTGGGGTTCTGTGGCTGTGCTTTCTGATTTCTCACCGGAATCATTGGCCATGGGTCTTTGTGTGCAGCTCCCGTCACCAAGCACCCACCCACTCCATGCTGGGCTCTGTCACGTGAGGCCATTGGCCTCATCTGTAACTGTCACTCCATAAGGTAACTGCTGTTATCCCCACATTATAGATGAGAAATTTGAGGCTCGGTGAGGGACAAGGTTTTGCCCACTTCTAAATTCCAGTAGGAGGCAGAGCTGGAACCAAAGCCTCAGTCACAGGCCCTGGAGCCTCCTCTTTACACATATGAGAGCTTGTCCCCAGGGAGGCGACCACAAGACGGTGCTCGGGACGCCCACCCATGCAGCTGACCTTGCTGCTTCACGTGGCCTTCATGCTCTGGCTGTCTCCATGCTTACATGTAAACAGAAAAGCGAGGTCAAAAATCAAAAACCCGTTTCTCACCTGGGCGTGGTGACTCATGGCTGTCATCTCAGCACTTTGGGAGGCTGAGGCACGCAGATCACTGAGGCCAGGAGTTCAAGACCAGCCTGACCAACATGGTGAAACCTCATCTCTACTAAAAATACAAAAACAAGCCAGGTGTCGCTGTGCATGCCTATGGTCCCAGCTACCTGGGTGGCTGAGGCGCGAGAATCACTTGAATCTGGGAGGCAGAAGTTGCTGTGAGCCAAAATTGCCCCACACACTCCAATTTGGGTGACAGAGTGAGACCCTATCTCAGAAAAACGAAAACAAACAAACAAACAAACAAAAATGATTTCTCTTTTCCTTACAGTCCCTCGTGCTCTCCTGAGGTGTGCTTGGAC